>BMAO01006331.1:0-155327 GCA_019973975.1 Trichonephila clavata | reverse complement strand
TTTCGTTTTAAACTATTTGACCTACCTGCTTGAAAATTGGTAGGAATGTTTCTTTCATGGAGTAAATATCCTCGACAAAACGGGTTTGGAGAAAATTGACCCCAAGGGGTGTTGCGGGGGGTTAAGGGCAGATATAAATAATTATTTCTTTTTTTAAACTATTAGACTCACAGTCTTGAAATTTGGTTAGCAGATTCCTCTCATAGGATAGAAATACACTGAAAATATGTTTTGTGAAAATCGACCCCTAGGTGGTGTTGCGGGGGTTCAAGGGGCGTTATTGATAATTTTTTTTCGATTTTTAATTAATTGGACGCACAGTCTTCAAATTTTGCTAAGCAGATTCCTTTCATAGAGTGCAATTCCCCTACAAAATGGGTTTTGTGAAAACAGACCCAGAAGTGGCGTTGCAGGGCTCAAGTGGCGTTATAGACAATTTTCCCCATTTTTAAACTGTTAGACGTACAGTCTTGAAATTTGATAAGCAGATTCCTTTCGTAAAGTAGAGAACCGCTACAAAATGGGTTTCGCGAATATCAACTACCAAGTTTAATTTCGGGGATTAAGGGGCGTAATAGATAACTATTTCCGTTTTTAATCTATTTGATCTACCTGCTTGAAAATTGGTAGGCATGTTCCTTTCATGAAATAGAGTTCCTCTAACAAAGAGTAAAATGAAAATTGACCCCCAAAGATGTTTGCGAGGGGTCAAGAGGAGTTACAGAAAAAAATTCCTGTTTTTAATTGTTAGACCCATATACTTGAAATTTTTAAGCATGTTTCTTTTGTTGAATAGAGATCCACTAAGAATAAATTTTAAGCAAATCAAGTTCTGGGGGGTTGCAGGGGGTTACTGGGACGTATTGACAAAAAAAAATTACTTTTTTCGAGCTACAAGGACTATAATAATGAAATTTGGTTTGCATTTTTCTTTTGTTGAATTGAAATCCGCTAAGAGCGGTAATTTTGGAAAACGGCTCTCAACGGGATTACGGGGATATTTATAGTAAAACTTTTGCTTTTTTCTGTTAGATTTAGACTTGAAATTTGGCTTGCATGTTCAATTTACGGAGTAGAGATCCACCGAAAATTGGTTTTGCGGAAATCCACTTGGTTTTTGAGTTACGAAAGTGCGAACATCATTCTATGCTTCAATTTTAGAGATTTTTAGAAAATACAAATTAGATGAGTTCTGCCCTTTTTTTATCAACAGGTGGCAGTTACAGGTATAAGTATATTTTTCAATTCAATCGAATTCTTAATGCTAGGACTTAGATATCAATACTTTATACATATATATAAGCAGTAAATTATAAAACATATAATACCCAAGCCAGTAAAAAGTATAACATATATATAAGCAGTAAAAATTTATAAAACATCATGAAATTCCCAGCGAAGCGGGCGGGTAACAGCTAGTATATCATAAAAATGATCAGAAAACACTTTGGAAATATTATAGTTAAACAATACTGATGTATCTGAAAATTTCTTTACATATAAAAAAATACTCTATACTATAATGCACACTTGATGAATGACAATAAAATTCTCTAATTTCAAATGTGATAATTAATTTACAAATCAATATTAATGAGATTAAAATAAAACAAATTCTTCAATATTAACTATCTTCTACTTTAGTACATCAAAACCAAAATAATAATATTTATATAATATTCATTATTAATCAAAAGGAGTTTCAGCAGTTAACATGAAATGGATTTATAAAACAATTCAAATACGTTTAAATAGAAATACCGTTCATAATTTAATTTATTCACTCTGAAGTTATCAATAGTACAAACTTGTTTACACTTAGTAGAAGTACTTGAAAATATTTTCCAAAAATTTTAAATAAAAACAGAAATGTAAATACTTTATCAATAACATACAAGGTTTCAAATGTTATATAGTAATACTTCGTAATCAATCATATACTTTCAAAAGAATTATTTTTATGTTAGGCATAAAAAGAACAGGGAAAAAAAATATTATAAGAATTGCAATAATTTCTTAATAACAAATCCACATACGTGTTATTAGCATAAAATTCTTAATTAGGAAGAAAATATGCACTCATAAATAATTAACCTTCAAATATAGCTTTAATCAGATCAACCGATAGAATGAAAATTTCGTTTTCAAAAGATTAGGAAAACTGACAAATGACTATCAACTTTAAATTCAATTATGTTGTTTTCCTGTAACACACAATATATACTACGAATAATAATAATAATCTTATACGCACACAATAACAGAGCATGATTATTTAGAATAAACAACACTTATCTGTTAACAGGTTTTCTGGATGAAAATATTCATTCGCAGGGTGCGAATCCTCTTATTGTCGGGATGACAAACACTTCCACCCCTAAGGCTGTGGGGGAAAAAAGCGAGAGAGAGCTGGGGTCGGGCCGACGTTTAGGCGCCAATTGTAACTGCCGCTTACGTCATTACTTGGGGTAACCAAAAGTAATTAACAGAATCTCGGAGTAAATTAATATATTTAATGACATAAGATAGCACAGTTACAAAGAACAGACACTTAGACAATTACAAGACAAACATTTAGTGAGAATAAGTGAAAATAAGTAAAGTTTACATAGTCCAGGATTGGACATCGAAACGGGGGAACGCACGCTTGTCCAGATCCAAACTCTCTCTGACGATACTACAGTATTTCGTGCAGTCACACTTCCGGTCCAAGACAATACTGTAATGGCGGCACCTACATTTCGATCTTGGAACTATACCGTGCGTTACAACACTCCATTCAAACTAATTGGGATTATTAGATTGCCAATATTGTTATTTAAATTAGAATTTATGATACTTGCATATAAGTGCCATCACAGCCAAATTGGCGCCATGCTAATCGCTTCTTGATATCAAAACAAAGATTCTGTGTTTGTGTTTTTATGTGAAAAAAGAATCAGTCAGATTTTGTTGGGATTTAGTGTGATTTGCTTAGTGCCAGTTTGGCTGTGGTGATGCTAATACGTAAGAACACAAAGGCTAATACGAATTTTTATTAACGTATGAGATTTTCTGACATTTTTTTGTTCTGAGCTGTTTATTGTAGTTTTGTCAAAATTAGACTTTTATTTTTATATTTAAGGTTTCTACTATATGTAAGGTTGTAAACTAATGTCATAATCTGTACTAAATATATAAAAGAAAGAGTTTGTGTGTTTACGCTATTCCGACCAAATTAAGCAACGTAGAAGCTGCAGATCCTTATGCTATTAACCTTAAAGAGTTTTTTTTTTTAAATTCGCTTTAGACTTTTTAAATTTCAATTTTTAAATGATTTTTCAGCTAAATGTAGATATGACGTCATCAAACATGTCAAGTAAATTATTTGCAAAAATGAATGTTTCGAGCAGTTTTTGGGGGGATTGTAGCACATTTTACAGTAAATATATTTATTTATAGTTGTATTTATTCGTTTTCATACTCTTTGTGATGGAATTTTATTTGTTTTTCGAAAAAATCGTCATAAAAAAATGTTCTTTCTAAATTTTGTTTTACCGTTTGGCAACAATTGACTTTTGATGTGTTATAACGTATTTATCCTTTTCCGAAAATTCAAAATAGATTAAGGATGCTATTTTTGTGCAGCTTTTTCAAACAAAATGGTTATGCTATTATGGTTGAAAATGGACATGGGGGGGGGGTGTACTGTTAATTTTTTACAGCTTTTTCAAACTAACTGGTCATGCTATTTACAGTTGAAAATGGACATGGTGTACGTTAAAGTGTTCTGTTATTCAGGTAATGATTTAGTTCTAAGTTTGGTTCGATTGTGTCGAATTGGACACTTATCCCGCCGTGAGTGGGTGATACTAAAGCCTAGCCACCGCATTAAAATTATGTATCTGTGTAATTTTTGTTGATAATTATTTCTTTTCTACTTTTGTGGTTTGTAATAATGTATGTTGATTGAATAATGGAACAACTACCCAGCTTGCAAGGCCATTTCTATTGTTCTGGCCACTTTCAAAGATAATTACTTTCCGTAAAATGTTTTATTTAATTTTATGCTCCTGATTCATGCCAGCTGAACTATGATTATCAAATAAAGCCTGATTACACTCTCTAAACCTTTTTGCTGTATCTGAAAAAAGTTTGCTTTCCCCATGTTGTTCATTATTTTTGTTATTTTTAAAGAATCAACAATGCAGAAAACATTTGTATGTATTTTGGTACTAAACAGTTGTAAGGGCCTTGGGTTTGTGTGGTTGCTTTTCCTTATTCTCGCTAACTTGAATGTTGGTGGTATTATCAATCTACTGATGCATTTGCGTTACTATTCATCTGATGTTGATATCACGGCAACAGAAGGTAGTTGGCCCCAAAGTAAGTAAAACTTGGAACTAAAACATCGCCTGAATATTAGTACACTTTAACGGTATGTCTTGCCTATACTTCCATCCTAATAGCTTATATCAGTACATTTCAGCAGTACTTCTTGCCTACTTCCAACTGCATAGCGTGACCATTTGGTTAAAAAAATAAGTATCATCACAACCTATTGGCAGCATTATATGAAACAAAGCATATGGCACACATAGGAAGACGACACATAGGAAATCGTGGTTGTTAACTTAGTGAGTTATTAATAGAGTTGGCAATTGTTGCAATTATACATAAGTACCAAAAAATCTTCCTATGACATTTCAATTCTTACATATTGTCACAACCTATTATTATTACAACATTACATGAAATGAAGCACATAGTTGCCAATTGAGTCCATATAACATACTAGCTGTTACCCGCCCGCTTCGCTGGGTATTTCATGATGTTTTATAAATTTTTACTGCTTATATATATGTATAAATTATTGATATCTAAGTCCTAGCATTAAGAATTCGATTGAATTGAAAAATATACTTATACCTGTAACTGTCACCTGTTGATAAAAAAAAGAGCAGAACTCATCTAATTTGTATTTTCTAAAAATCTCTAAAATTGAAGCATAGAATGATGTTTGCTCTTTCGTACTCAAAAACCAAATGGATTCCCGCAAAACCAATTTTCGGTGGATCTCTACTCCGTAAATTGAACATGCAAGCCAAATTTCAAGTCTAAATCTAACAGAAAAAAGCAAAAGTTTTACTATAAATATCCCCGTAATCCCGTTGAGAGCCGTTTTCCAAAATTACCGCTCTTAGCGGATTTCAATTCAACAAAAGAAAAATGCAAACCAAATTTCATTATTATACTCCTTGTAGCTCGAAAAAAGTAATTTTTTTTGTCAATACGTCCCAGTAACCCCCTGCAACCCCCCAGAACTTGATTTGCTTAAAATTTATTCTTAGTGGATCCCTATTTAACAAAAAAAAACATGCTTAAAAAATTTCAAGTATATGGGTGTAACAATTAAAAACAGGAATTTTTTTCTGTAACTCCTCTTGACCCCTCGCAAACATCTTTAGGGGTCAATTTTCATTTTACTCTTTGTTAGAGGAACTCTATTTCATGAAAGGAACATGCCTACCAATTTTCAAGCAGGATGATCAAGTAGTTTAAAAATGGAAATATTTATCGATTACGCCTCTTAATCTCCCGAAATTAAACTTGGTAGTTGATATTCGCGAAACCCATTTTGTAGAGGTTCTCTACTTTACGAAAGGAATCTGCTTATCAAATTTCAAGACTGTACGTCTAACAGTTTAAAAATGGGGATAATTGTCTATAACGCCACTTGAGCCCCCGCAACGCCACTTCTGGGTCTGTTTTCACAAAACCCATTTTGTAGGGGAATTGCACTCTATGAAAGGAATCTGCTTATCAAAATTTGAAGACTGTGCGTCCAATTAATTAAAAATGCAAAAAAATTATCAATAACGCTCCTTGAACACCACCTAGGGGTCGATATTCACAAAACACATTTTGCAGTGTATTTCTATCCTATGAGAGGAATCTGCTAACCAAATTTCAAGACTGTGAGTCTAATAGTTTAAAAAAAGAAATAATTATTTATACCTGCCCTTAACCCCCTGCAACAAACCTTGGGGGTCAATTTTCTCCAAACCCGTTTTGTAGCGGATATTTACTCCATGAAAGAAACATTCCTACCAATTTTCAAGCAGGTAGGTCAAATAGTTTAAAAACGAAAATATTTATCTCTTACGCCACTTATTCCCCTGCAACGCCACTTAGAGGTCTGTTTTCACAAAATCTTCTTATAGCTGATCTCTAATCTATGAAAGAAATCTCTTTATCAAATATAAAGACTGTGCGTCTAATAGTTTAAAAATGGAAATAATTATCTATAACGCCCCTTAAGTCCCCTCAACGCCACTTGGGGGCAATTTTCACGAACCCCATTTTTAGCGTATCTCTACCCTATGAGAGGAATCTGCTTACTAAGTTTCAAGACTGTACGTCTAATAACTTAAAAATAGGAATTTATAACGCCCCTTAAACCCCCACCCCCGCAACACCCCTTGGGGTCAATTTTCCCAAAACCCATTTTGTAGCGGATATTTACTCCAGGAAAGAAACTTACCTACCAATTTTCAAGCAGGTAGGTGAAGTAGTTTAAAAACGGATATATTTATCTATTACGCCCCTTAATACCCGCAACGCCACTTAGAGGTCTGTTTTCACAAAACCCGTTTTGTAACTGATCATTATTCTACGAAAGGAATCTATATATCAAATTTAAAGATAGTGCGTCAAATAGTTTAAAAATGGAAATAATTATCTATAACGCCCCCTAAGCCCCTGCAACGCCACTTGGGGGTCGATTTTCACCAAACTCATTTTGTAGCGGATCTCTACTCCCTGAAAGGAATCCGCTTACCCAATTTCAAGATTGTACATCAAGTAGTTTAAACATGGAAACAATTATTATTAAAGCCCTTAACGCCCCTTGCGTTTCGAATTTCGGAAAATCCTTTTTTAGCTGATGTCTACTCTATCAAAGGAACATGTCTACCAAATTTCAAGTCTGTAGGTTGAATAGTTCCAGAGATTTCGTGATTAGTCAGTCAGTCAATCAGTCAGTGAGTGAGTCGCTTTTCTCCTTTATATATATAGATTTGAAATCAGCGTTGGCAACTTGGCGAGTTATTTTGAACGTTGGCATTGGTGCGATAAAAAGTTAGCACCAACATTTCCTTCCATTGAAAAAGAAAAAGGGTACTGCTTTTCCTGATACTTATGTATTAGAGTCAAAGCGGCACTTTTTTCACCAAAATTTGACTTTTTCTTCATATAAAACATATAAGAATCTTTTTTTGATATTGTGGTGCAAATTTTGTTGCGGTTACTGCAATATGTACCCTTTTCCTTCTATTGGCAAATTCCATGTTTTTCAATTCTAACAAAAAAGTAGAAAAATGTAACTAAAGAAAAGGACATTCATTTCTAACTAATAGGGATTAATTGATTGTTAATGTTGTGATTTAAATTAGAATTTCTATTTATATATAAGATTTTTTGACATGCTTCTTTGTTCTGAGCTGCTTATGGTAGTTTCTTCAAAATCAAACGTTAATTTATCTATTTAAAGTAGCTTTTTGGTTTGGATTAATATTATAATTACTATATGGGGTAAGGGTACTTTGATATGTATTTCTTTTATTAATTTTAAATATTTAAGATTTTATGAAATGTGTGTGTGTGTATTTTTTTGTTCAAAACTGAGTTTTTAAGCAGAACAATAATTTGTGATGCTATTTATAAACAGAATGTTAGATCATGATTACCTATTCATGATACAAAAATCAAAGGGGTATTTTTTTACAATCAATGAAACTACACCTTCACTTCTCGCCTGCTCTTATTCTCACGTCATGTCCATTTGTTTGTAAAAAAACATTTGTTCGAAAAACTATCAACGGACACGGAAACTATGGATGTGATTAAATGCTCATCAAAGTAATTTTCCTTCTGCCAATCCGTTTTTCACTGATTGCATACGTACACATGCATTGCATACATTTTTTACATATAAATGTTTCATGTATTACATATCCATGACATTTTCTGTCGTTGAAAATAAAGATCTTTGCTATTCTTCCTTCACCGGCATATTCAATGTTTTCTTCATTGTAGAAAAATATTGCTTAAAATATAACAGAAAGAAAATGACACCAAATTCTAATTAATCGCTGTTAACATGTTGGTAATATTGTGAAGATAATGCTTCCTATTTATGAGAAACCTGAATGTACAATGTTTTTTTGAGTGTCACTGTTTTTTGCCTTATGGTCCCTATGACCGATAAGTACTCATCTGTTTTAAATGACAAAAAATCAGAAATTTTTTTTTAACAAAAAGGGGGCTCTTTGCTGAAACTATGATGAGATGCACCCCTTGAACAGATTTTTCATCATGACTTAACTTTGCCCTTCTGACAATCTTGCAAACCAGAAAACTGTATAATTTGTAATGGTTAATTTTTTAGCAACATGGTTTATTATTTGTTTCACTTAGTACTGTTGTTGGTTCTGGGCTATTTCAATGGGGACCTGTTTTAGGTAGATTTTTTGGTTTTAGTTCATACTAATTAAATTTTTTTTAGTACTGAATTACATTTAATACTCTATATTAAATGTATTACAGAGATGTTAGATAGCATTCACCCATACTTCATATAATACTAATTTAATTTTTTTTTTCAGTTGAAAGTTTCCTAATGTTTCTTATTTATGATAGCACTTAGTGAGAATCATTTTATCATCATTAATTTTTTCTTTCGGTTTATCTATTGCAAGTTATTTCACCCATAGTTCCCATAGCAGAAACTTACTACTGCTATCACATTTCTAATAATTTTTATTTATATTTGCATTCATTCATATCTATTTACTCTTTTCATGCTAATTTTCTCTCTTACATTAAAATATTTGTTTTTGTTAAATTATTTATTTTTAGGCCAAATTGCAATTTGTTTAAAATTATTTATAATGTGAACATTCATTTGAAAAAAATATTTTTAATTTTTGGTTATACTACTTAATACAGGGTTAACTCCCTTAAAAAATATTTTGATTGCTATAATAGATGAATTTTGGTTTTTAAAACGTAATCCGTGCGAAGAACGGGCATTTCAGCTAGTTATATACATTTTTAAGAAGTAGTATCTTAACAAGAGGTGTCATTAAACATTTCCCAACGGGTTTCATCATTCTACATCCCCCCCCCGTTGTAGGGGGGAGGGGCATAATACCTGCCAAACAATTGAAATGGGCCTAAAAATATCTAAAATTAAAATGGGGGAAAAGAACTAAAAGTTTACGTGTAAACGAGAGAAATTTTTCATTTTTTCCCTGCAGAGTTTTTTAAATGTACCCCGATGGGGGGGGGGCAGGTTCCCCGATGGGTGTCCCCTGTTTGCGCACATCTGAAGTAAACTTTTAAATATAATTCCAAAATAAAGCAGATTAAGTTGAAAACATAATTTATACACAGAAATTTATACATTTCAGAAAATTTCAATCATTTATTAGAAACAATAAAGGAAAACATCAGTAGGACAAAGAAATAAACAAATAACCTTCATATAAAAATTCTTAAAGCTATAATATAATAAAGCAAAAAAAAAAAAAAACTAGAAAAATACAGATTTACCAAAATTCTTTAAAATGAGAACTAAAGACAAAATATAGTATTGTTTTTTCTTATATGTGTTTTTTTTTATGTCCTAAACTATTTTTATTGTCCATGTATAGCTAGGAAAACATTTCTCAAGCAATCTATTTTCGCACTTGAAGCATTTTTTCGTTGTGCTTTTCTGACGTACAGGAGGTATTTTATCATCATCTATGCTTGCAGAAACTTCGATTTTGCAACAAGCATCTACTGGTAGAACAGACTGAAAAGTATCTTCATCGATATTTTCCTCGTCAGTAAATCACCCACTTTCTTCTAGGGGAAACTGACAAATATTAATAGGTTCTTCTCATTTGATTGTGTATAAAATATTCCAAAGCCTCTTCTGCAGTCCGGAATGGCTATGAATGCGTCATCTTATCAGCGTAATGGATATTCACTAACTGACGTAACACAAAATAATATAAAACCTTATTATATATATGTGACGTTCTTCTCCAAATAAGATATACGCTACATCTAACTATCAACAAACTCACGTGGTAGTTACTTTTGCTGCAGCTGAGAAATTCACTTGAGATTGTCCAGAAACGGTTGAAAGGGGGGGGGGAGTTGAGAGAGGGAGCCGAAACGAAAGTCAAGTCATAAATATTTTCTTCCGACGCATACTATAAGTGTTTTTAGCGTTCAGAAACCTTTTCCCACTTTTATGTGAACTGTAAACATAATAACTGCCTTGTGTGAAAAAGTATACCTTTACACGCCAATGTTCCATTTTTGGAACATTGAAATTTCAAAACCGATAGTAAAAAAACTAACGATATTTTTTATATCTTGCAGTCTATAGTTAAAATGATCATTTTTAGTTACTTTTACCAAATAATAAAAATATTTTTTAAATTTTGAATTTTATATGAATTTTTGAATTTTGCCCGATCAAAAGTAGAAAAAAAGGCATTTTTTAGAATTTTTTCTCAGAGAAACTATTTAATTTAGCAACAATACTTCAATTTCAAAAAATTAATCCATACTTTTTGTCTTCAAAATAATTTTTATGGAACAATATGCATAAAATTGAATTTTTCAGAAAATTTCAAAGTTGATGTTCCAATATTGGAACATTGGCGTGTAAAAGGTTTTAATGTAAAAAATTTACTTTTTGTGAATCTGAAGTCTTGTTGTTGATTGTTAAATATAGATAGCTATTATATGCAAGATTTTAAATGCTTCAAATAGAATAAATACAGTTAGAAAAGCGGGTTTTTTTAAAAAAAAATATTTTATAACATTTTAATGTTTTTCCTCGAGACTTTTTTTTTTAAATTATCGTTTCGTTCCTAATTGTTTTGTCATTATTTTATTTGTACCGTTAGCAGTGGTGCCAAGAACACAAAGAATGAGCATCTCATCAATGTGGAGTCATGTTCTATTTATTGCTGAAAGTCGTTTCAGTCTGAGTAGCGATTCTCAGCACCCCTCTATATGGAGGGGCGTGTTATCATTTTACTAATATCAGGGTTAAAGACCATTGAGATTTGTTCTTGTGTGGGAAGACAATATGTTGAATGGAACTTCATATTTTCGACAGCGGCTCAATGAATTAAGTATGAAACCACACGTTCAACTCGAGTACACACGGAGTTCAAACTCATTAAATTAGTGAGTCCGAAAGTCTTGGGAGAGATCGCAGCAGAAAGTACGGGTGTAGGGAGCAGAAGAATATTTTCCTCCCTTCCAGTTCCTGCATAAATTGTGGAGGTAGAGATAGGTGGTGTCGCCATCTATCGAATAGAGATTAAACCTGTCTCAGGCTGTGGCAAGTTTCCTTTCTTCCCCTAAGGAAGGACACGCTAACAACATCAACGGAGAATATCTGACGAATAAACTGACCAACGTATTTAAATCTTATCGAACATGAATGGGAGGCTTTTGGGAGAACTCTGGCAGCAAGATCGTACCCTCTGAAGAGCACAGCTGTAACAGATACTTCTTGAACATTGGGAGTTCTTATCTCAAGAACTACTGGATAATTTGGTATTAAGTATGGACAGACGGTTTTATTCAACCATTACAATTAGGGAAAGCCATATATATTACTAAGGGACTTTGGTTTGTCGTTTTTCCTCATAGCCGGACAGTGTTTCTTATAAACGCCATTATTTTAATCAATCGTTTTTCTGTTTTGTTCCTTAAGGTATACATTTTTTGGCTCTATTATGCTTTCATCCAACTTTAAGTGTTACATTGTGCCTTTGTAGTATGAATTTTATGTCACCCAGTTGATCATTTTGGAATTATGGCATGATCTGAAAAGTTGCTCAAGTTTGCCAAACTAGTGTATAGCAAGACAGTTGTTTTTCCTAGTTGTGCTTTTCCCGAAGAAAAATACTTCAATATAATAATAAATAGTAAGTTATAAGAAACAATTATAAAAATATATCTGCAGCGATAGTTAAATTTCAATAATATTGGCATACACACAAATATTATCTGATCTTCATTTCAGCACAGGATCTATATAAATTTATGTGTTGGTTTGAGTTTTCTAAAATTTCAACAGCCCTATTTGTTGTTGCAATTTTTTAAAAGTGGTCCGATTTCAACTCGTACATTTTAATGCCTTCTACACTATTCAGCTTTCATTTTCGAGTTTTTTTACATATTCTGTTTAATGCCACTCTTTGAGGTTTAACCAAAATATAAAAATCTTGATCTTGCACTCATTTTTTGATCATCATCAGGTATAAATTGTGATTTGTATCCCATTTATTTTTAATATTCTTTCATTCAAAATTCTCATTCACTGAGATCCATATTAATCCCCCCGAAATGAATACTTGCTGTCTTTCTCTTCATCCAATAATTCTAGAGGAATCATTTGGCCTTGAAGGCCTAGTGGTCAAAGTCCCAGACTCGTGGCTGGCATGACATGAGTTCGATCCTAGTGCTGCTGAAGATCCCCCGTGTAGAGTAGGCGTTCAATTTGTCGAGGCCTCTCTCCCATTCGTGTGCTGTGGAGAGGAGGTGCCAGCTGAGTTCACCGGGATTCAAAAGCCCTCATACAATTTTATAGAGCGAAGCAACAATAGTTGACTTTTTTTTTTTACTCATTTGGAAGGCAGAGTTAAAAAAAGACGCGTAATATTTGTCTCAAGAATGTAAAATAAAACTAGATTTCAGTATTATAACTAAATAAAATTATAAAACATGAGCAATTAGAACTATTACCAAGAGTCAAATGCCTGTTTGAAACTTTAGGAATGAAGCGCTGTACTGCATAAAATCAACGAAATAACTCGTTTAATCCTAAAGATCGAGAGACTGGATAGAGGAATAGTAATGTGACTTAGATGTTCTTTTAAAAGAATTATTAGAAATATTATATCTGTCGAAAAATTTGCGCAGGCCGCAAGCTTAGTAAATTTTATTTTCACTGTATTTTACCGAGCTCAAGTATGCCTTATATTTCAAAAAAGATTATCTTTATATCTTCTAAAAAATCTCATAAAAAACAATTTTTTAAAAAAATTAAGTGTTCGCTATTAATTTTAAGATTTATGAACAACTTTTTGCTCCAATTTGTAAGCGAAAAATTAATATCTCGAATTTTTCAAACGATTTGTAATGAAGGCGTGAAGGCTTTTATAGAATAATAAATGTAACATTTAACTGTACATACACACTAACAGTGGCACACACCGGAATTTTTCAAAGGGGGGGAGTCGAGGGGGATGAAAGTTCCCCATTCTCGTATTATACCCTAATACATCACTCAACATATTCTTTTGATTGTGTTGATTGCTAGGGACAAAAAACAGTAAAATATAAATGATTTAAAACATAATTAGCATTAATTAATAAAATGAATTACTAATAGTAAATACTTGATTAAAAATTTTACATACTATATACATAGAATTAAAATCAATCGGAAAAAAATCAAGAGCAATATGTGGATTGCTACATTATAATTAGGGTTAATTCTGCTATTAAATCTAACTTCGCTGATAGGCACATTTGTCTATGGGCAGAAAAAAAATGTTGTATCTTGTGGTAATGTTACGCAATCAAAAAAAGGAAGAAAGAAATAATAGTTGACTTGATTTAGATTGGATGTTCTCTAGACTTTAAAGTGCTGTTATTGCTATTGATTCTTAGTTTTGTTTTATGGAGAAAAAAGCTATAAGATAAAATGTTCTATTTCTTAGCTGCTATTCAGAAAAGAAAACGATGCAATATTTTTTGAAAATAAATAATACCGTATTTTGTTGTAGTAGCAGAGTTGTTGATAACAAGTTTGGTAAGAAAGGATAGAATTCACAAGTAAATGGTTTTCTTTTTTTCTTTCCTGACATTGATTGGTGACAAATTTTGTCAAGCAAATTCCATTCAGGGATCCAAAAACTTGAATATATTTCGTTTATTATTTCCCATTATTTCATGCGTTTCTGTAATGTATTCTTGTATTTTTTTCAGTAATAATATCAATTGATTGTTTGTTTGTCAAATTAGCGTTTCAACGCCACTCGAGGGCTATTTGCCACGGTTTTTATAATTTAGAATAAGTGACATCAAAAACATGTCATCTTTTAAACTGATCAGTATTAAATTTGAGTACTTAAGAATTAAATTTGAATCAAAAGAATTTTTATAATGATTTCAGCCTTTTGAAACAAGTGGATGATTACTCTGCGTTATTGTAATCCTGAAACGTAAAGATTTTATAGCTTTATTTTGTAATTCTAAGTGACAAAAGCCAATTAAAATGTAATTAGTCAAATTTTGATAGTAAAAGCAAGAATTGACAACAACAGTTCGAAAAGAAACTGAAACATTAAAATGAAATTTATGCTTTGAATGGGAATCTTTTATTATATGCTGAAGTTGAATGGAAAAACAAAAGGAGCTCAAAGAATATTTAGCATATACCCTGAAATATCAACTATTATGCACTTCCATCATACTAAGCTGTATAAATGACTTATTTTCTAAAAAAAATCAGGAAGTGAACTTGGATTAAATAATTTGATGAAAAATGCGTATCATTTCTCAATATATATTTGTCATTCAGGAACAACTCTATGGGCTACTGGAGGGGGGGGGGTGCTTGGATTCATTCTTTAGGTAGTTGAGGAGTAACAATATTCTTAACATTAATGCCTGTTTTGAAGCTCTTAATGCAATAATGTAATTTATATATAAATAGTTTGTTCAAATTACAGTGTGTGAGTGAATGCTCATTAACGTCACCCCACACAGCTACTGGTAATTCTAAGCCCTGGTCAAGTGTAGCATCTGAATTGGCAACTTCCACACCACTCTCACGGGAGACACAACAGATTTAGCCCAGATTATTCACTGTATACGGTCAGCCTTCGGTGGCACTACAATTCGAACTCATGACACAGCCATGACCACCAGGCTACCACAGCTACAGTTGAATTAACAGAAAGGAAATATACATAAAATACCGATAATGCATTTTCATTTCCTAAAAAAGAATGTGCTCTATAGTTTATGTTTCTTATATAATTGAGATATTTCCGAGAATCTGGAGAACGATATCTCTCGTACATATAGTCATCAACATGATGTTCCTTCAAATACCTGTTTTCTCTGCAAAGCTTCTTTTTCACCAAACGTTTTTGCTAAAAAACAACTATAAATTCAGCCGAGCTCATGTAACATCCGTTGTACGATGCGTCTTTCTTTATCGTATACAGTTTCCTGTTCGTTACAAGCTAGGGAATGGTTAATATCGTTTCCCAGAAAGAAGCTTGAAACAAAAACGACAACCCTAGAAATAACTTCTTGATAATGCTAGAATAGTGTACATGAACGAATAATTATTCTGTTAAAGGGGATTTTAGTTAGCCGGAAAAGAACATTTTTAAGTACACAAAACGTGATTTTCTGCTTCTTATATATATCTCCTATTTGATTTTTAATAATTATCTTAGAATGAACTCACACAATGGTTAGTGAAGCATTTTCCTTCATCATTTGATTCGAATAATTTTCAGTCAAAATGAAGATTTCTAAAGTAAAATAAAAAAAAAAAAGAACGTTTTCTTACAAATACAATCTTTTCAATTTAAGAAAAAGAAAGAAAGGCACAATTAGTTGTTTCATAATTTTTTTTTCTCGATTTATTGAAATCCCCTGAAGTTATGAATTAGGGAAACTATTAATTGTGGATTGCCATGAAAATATATCATATTTTTATTTCAGTATATTTCTTTCACAAGTTCTTAATATGTTAAACAAAAATTATATAAATGAACATTCAGATATTTAGAACCTGAACGTGGTAAAAATTATTAGATAGTGTTATTAATTTTACACAGAGGCTACGCAAATCAACATTGCTTTGGACTTCCAACTGTAGGAATTACATAACTTAGGATCAATTTCGATCAATTCATGATATTTTTAATCCTTATTGTTAAGGCTTAGTTTAATTAAGTGAAAATATATTTAGTAGAAGGGCAATCATTTAAATAGGAAAATTTCATTTTTAAATTGACTTAAGTATCATAATAGTCAATGAGTTAGTCAAGGATTATATTAAGTATTAGTTTATGAGAAGCAATTGGGTGTTAATTATAAGTAGGAACCGTTAGTCATCAAGGATAGGTTTATTTCAACGGCTATAATAGTGGGTTTTTTTTTTTTTTTGAGTCTCTAACGAAAAGAAATCTAATTCTGGAATTTTGGTAGTAGTAGGAATGATAATGTTTTTATAGACGCTATTTTGGCCAAATTTTAATTTTCTAACAAAATGAAAAGTTCCACTTTATATTCGGCGCTTTTATATGATCTAGTGTATTCAAAACATGTTTCTGTTATACAAATGAATCATTTGATTAAAATTTGAAATTTTATTTAATTTTCATCAATAGCAATAAAGTTATACTTTGTAGAAGTCCTATTGTATGTTACAGACCCAATATTTTATTTCTTAAGTGAGAAGTTGACAAAACTTCTTATTACAAAAATGGAAACATGCAGGATTCTATGAAAATTTTTAAACTTAAAAATGGCTACCCAAAATTGGATTAATAATTACGGATACAAGAGATTGTTAACAATTTGTGAGAGAGAGATAATATTAATTGTATTATCTTTCTGTTAAGCCCTCTGAAATCATTAAAGTGTGACACAGCTGTAAATTTTCCGAAAGATCTCTTCGGAAGAATTCTAGCTGTTGATGACAAGATTAACTCCACACCAAGAATCTACAAAAAAACGGGGAGAATGTATCATTTACAAGTTTTTGCATAAGAAGCAATGTCCTTAAGAGAAAAATTGTGAGTTAATACTATAAATTTCGAAATTTAAATATTAAATTGTAAGAATGTTTTTTTCTTCTTTTCTCTGTTGTCTGTTCACCGTGTCCTTTTACTCAATTACTTTTTTGATTCAATAAATAACAGACTAAAGCTATGATTTTCATCATAAAAATTGTTGATATTGGTGTATAGTTTGTATAATTAAATTCAATGCAATTTTAGTAAAACAGTTAATATGGAAACAGAATCAATGCAAAATTGAAAAATGCAACATTCAGATAAAATTAAGTTACATAAAAAATACATAAAAATATAAAATTTCATAAAAAGGAATAAAAATTTCTCTTCATTTTACAATATTGAAATCTTATATTCTTTTACAGTTTTTGAATGTTGAGGTACTTTTTCACCTTTATCTCTAAATAAACCTTTGAAAGAGGAAAAAATCTATAGTTCTAACGAAGTAAGGAAAAAATTCGATAAAAGAACACAAAACGTAATACATCATTAGTTCTCAGAAATATTGTGATAAAATTAAAAATATCTTTGCCAGAAGATAAGTAAAATTATCAAAAAAAGGAGCACACACAACCAAAAAACGTGAAATGTACACTAATGCAATGCATTAAAAATCATTATTTAACATTGTGTTCACATCCAATAATATTAATAACAACTTTACTTCCCGTGCTTATGATGCAAATTCCCTTATCATTAAAAGAAAAGAAAATTGACCACTGTTTAAATCTCATTAGGTGTTGAATAAATAAAATATGGTATATATTTTGTTCGCCAAATCAGTTAACTAACTGAAATAGAAATGAGTGGTGTATTAGAATTGTCTACTTGTATTCTATGGTATTGAATTTCAAAGAGGTTATTAACATGTAAAATTTTTGTTTGCAAAAAACATGGATATTAAAAGATTCTTCTTTCTTCTTTTATTTAAAAGCACCCTGAGAAAATAGTCATAAAGAAAGAACTTGACTAAAAAAACATGATATTATTAAAGAAATCTTTTAATTTTTAACTCAGGCATCGTAAAATCCATTTTTATTTATCACAAAAAATGGATCTTGAAAACATTTTTTGAAATTTTTGATCAATTGTCATTCATTACTGATTATGACAAAACTCATCACATTTGGGTGTAATGTAAATGGTACAGAAACAAATTTTTAAAATGGCTATAAATTTTAATCTTGTAAACACTGATTAAATCATTTGATGTTTTGTAATACTTCACACTAGAAGAAGATGCAACATTGACAATTATGTTTGTTACCGTCTAACATTAACACAACTCCAGCCAGATGATCATCGAATCTGCTTACTATTTTTATTTGTTCCCCACTGAAGACACATTTTAGAAAAGAAAATAATTTGAATCGTTTAAATAATATAAAACATTTGGAAAAGGTGAATTTTTTGTTGCGTTCATTTTCTTGGATGCATTCTACTTCTCAATCAAAAGATGTCATTAGAGGAAAACATGGTGACAAATAGAATTCCTTTCTTGAAGCTTACGCATTATTTTTGCAGTAGAAAACAATAAAATTCATTAAAAGTTTGATTTCAGATGAAGACAATTTTTTTTAAAAAAAATTCTCTTAACCACGTGACCAAGAAAAGCAAAAATCCAATAACATTTTCATCGCAATGTACGAGGTAGCTCGTCTTCCAGTATCCACAAGTAAATCATTATAGTGAGAATTATGTTGTTGATTGCAATTGATTATCATTTTTCAAATTAAAATAAACAAGTCTTAAGGGAGTTTGAATTTTGTTTCAATTTTAACACTGTGGTTTCATTGCCAGATGGAAGAGTTAATATTTTAAAATCCAATTTTAATTATTAAAATCCAATTCTAACTATGTTTTTTGTATTTCCGATTTAACAAAGGAAATTTTATTAAAAAGCAATTTTTCATTAATGATTTATAAAACACAGAAGTAAAGAAAGAAATATTTTTAAATTGTCAGTGCACTCCTGTTTTATGTGTGCTGCATACTTGAAACGCAATTGTATATTTTTCCATGTTTCTTTGCTAGTTTTAGTCATTTATTTTTTTAAGAAAAAACGAATTTGAAAGGAGAAAAACGTGCTTTTTTCCTGCGTCTAAATTCTATTCTCTTTTCGAGTCTTTATCTAAGCTCTAGTCCATTTTTCAAGAACAACTGAGTGTAGTGTTCCTTTTCCGCAAGAAGCCATCACTCAAAGAGTTTCTGTAATATTTTGAAACATACTCGATATTTTGTTGAGAAACTGAAAAAGAAACAAATGCAAATAACTGATTTTTTTCAGTACTCAAGTGAGTAACGGTGGTCGAAGAGCAGAGAATAAAATGTATTGCTCTGTGTGAAGTTCTCGAACCCACTTCGGGCCCTGGTAGCTTAGTGGTCAAGGTCATAGACTCGTGGCTGGTGTGTCTTGAGTTCGTGCCGAATTCCGCTGAAGATCCACCTTGCAGAGGACCTGATGCACACGTTAATAAACTTCCTCCATTTAGTGTGGAAGTTAGGAGGTGTCGTTCTCATCACTTGACCACTGTTCGAAATTACGAGGTTTGTCAACAAAAGACCTCGTACAGCAGAATAGGACTCACTCATCTCTCGAACCCATTTCAGACTTGAACTTCCCGAGTGCGGATTTGTGTAAGAGTATGATATTCAAACAATATGTAGAAAGTATCTCGTAGGAGAGGAAAACTATCGTTTCTCATAGGTACTAAGTGAGATATCTCATCTGAAATGTAATGCAATACGAGAATTTTTCAAGGTAAACTTATTTTGAATTGATTAGAGATTTTTTGACACAAATACCAATAAGCAGAGAGATACGACAATTTCACAACTATTGTACGCAAGTGTTTGAATAAAATAATTGCTTTAAAAAAAAGAAAAATCTCTTATTTTTTTTAGAATTAGAAAAGAGAGAAAAAATTTTAAAATCCTTTCTATCTTATATGTGTGTTGAGTATTTTCGGAAAATAAGGCTTTTATTTAAAATGGAGTAATTCCTTTCTATTTGGGGGTGTTATTTTGGGTGTTACTTTCCTTTGAGTTATTATTATTTCAGAGTAAGTTTAAAGGCGATATGGTACCCTAAAAATCATTAAACTGTCGAAAAATTTTTATTGGCTTATTTGATACCCCGAAACTTTATAAATATGCCTACAAAATTTCAAAGCTTTACCTGCATTTTTCATTAAGTAATGGAGCAATATTTGATGCTAAACAGCAACTACCACGCCTACATTTCAGATTATCTGCTAGAAAAGAGCCTGATAAAAATGAATTAATTATTTTTCTAATGTGCATCAATGAGATTGACATTATATATGCAGTAATAAATCATTTTAAGAAAGAACTGTGCAATTCATGCAAAAATTCTAGTTTGTGAATTATTTACTGGAAGATCAAATGGATTTGGTCAAGATTTAAAAGGTATGCGTGCTTTTTACGATATTATTATGAATGAAATTAAAACTTCAAAACGGATTCTCCCAAAGCACAAATACTAAATCTCATTCTGATAACTCAGATAATTAAAAATATAATTCGCAAGAATAGAAAAACTCTCCCATTTTTATATATTTGTTTTTGGTGATATATATTTATCCCATGTGTGCGAGATTCAACACTTTTATTATTAAAATATTTTAAGGTATTTATTTAAACAAATGCACATATATATGACTTATAAAATTTTGTATACTTTACTTTAAAGTAATATATATATATATATATATATATATATATATATATATATATTAAGTCAATAGCTTTTAAGTAAAGGATATCATATTATTATGTTGTTTTTTTCTTTCTCTGATTTTTAAATTGGAACAGAATGCAAAATGATATTTAATTAAAGATTTATTTCCTCCATCATCCATTTCTAAAAGAGCAAATGTCATTAGAAAAATAGTCTAATTCAGCGATACTTAATCTGCGGCCCACCGGGCCACTTTAAGTTTCCCGGTCATAATCCATTGCTCTGAGTTATTAATTTATTTATTCATGAAACTTTGGTGCGAAATGCTTTGTTAAAAAATCAAATATATCAATTTTGCTTTTTGCTGTAGATGTCGCACGGATGCGAATTGATATTTTTTTTCTTCTGATTAGTGATAATAGACAACAGTGGATATTTCATATCTTGCAAGTGAAAAATATTTGAAGAAAATCGATTGTTTGCAGACGATTGCGAACTTGACTATTTGGCAGTGAAAAAGAAGCATGCTTCAGTAATTGATTGATTTGACACGAAATGTATTGAAAAAATGGTAATTAACAGGAATCGTTTCATGACACTTTTCCTCGAAGATCTCTTTCAAGAGATGATAAATAGGAAATAATCTTTACAACAGCAAAAATATCTTCGGCAGTGATATAGCCGGAGAAAGATAGATTCTATAGAAAGTCCCAATTCATACTTGGCCGGTAACATATATGCTATTATGAAACTGGTTTTTATTGATGAACCCCTACAACACGAGGTCTATTGATATGACGGACCTTAGTCATTTTGAATCTCGGTCGAGGGACGATAAGAGCACCGGAGCACTCTCCAATTCCCCCCCCCCCCATTGGGAGAGCTTTGCCTTCAACAGATTTAACGTGCATCACAGCTCTTCTTTCTGGCAAATTTTTAGTAACCTATCCTGATTCGACAGAAATAACGCCGGCAATTCTATTAAATCTCAAAAACATATTTTGTTTTAGTCAAATGTAGATTAATTCCAACAGTCAATTAAAATGAAAAGTTTTTTTCCCTAGCCAAAAATTCCTCTCTGAAGTCAAAATTCCACGTTAGAGTGTTCCCCGTCAGAATTATTTTACTTTCCGAGAAAAATGAAACTGCGGGAGAAAAGTTTGCGTTGACTCGTAGGGATTGTATGTGGCTCATTTTTCGAGGAGTTGCGCTTGCGCGTCCAAAGTTCTATCGATAACAACTCCCGTGCGCTTCGGGTATTTTCCTCTCGCCTTGCCTCTTGCGATCAGTTGCTCTCCGTGCTCCGTGAGAGGAAGCATCCTCCGTCATTCCGAAGTGATCCCTGCGGCACGTGCCTTCATCACAGAACGATGATGCCCTTAATGCTCATTATGATGGTGAGTCTTCGGGGTGTATGATATTATATTACTATATTAGTATACTATTTTCATAAAAAAAAAAACAATTCTTAGCATTAGAATGTATAGTTTCTGCAGTAACTTTATATTAAATTTATATATTCCACTTTGAAGAGTTTTGGAAGTTTGTCTGAGACTGAGTTTGACAGACTTTTTAATTTTTTTATTTTTAACTTTGCATGCTCTCGTCAGTTAAAAATATTTGTGAGATGGTCTAATGTATAATACTTGAAAGGAATTTTTATAAATGAACACTATTTGATATTTCAAACAAAGATGGCCAAAGTTTCATTGTTGAATAAGAAATACATTCATTTTTCTACTTTGAAGAAGAATTTCACAAATAAATAAGTTAAATAATATTACCAAACATAACAAATTAATTTTGTTATATATTAAAAGATATCGTTGATTGTGCATAAAATTTGTACTTTGTACGTTTGTAGGTAGAGGCTCACGTGCGCTCTGAATAAAACGATATATATATATATATATATATATATATATATATATATATATATATATATATATATATATATATATATATATATATATATATAAAGGAGAAAAAGCGACTCACACTCATTGACTGACTAATCACGTATCTCCGGAACTATTCCACATACAGACTTAAAATTTGGTAGACATGTTCCTTTCATAGAGTAGAGATCCGCTAAGAACGGACTTTTTTTGCGAAATTCCAACCGAAAGGGGCGTTACGGGTGTAATAAATAATTTTTCCCATTTTTAAACTACTCTACGTACAATCTTGAAATTGGGTAAGCAGATTCCTTTCTAGAGTAGAGATCCCCTACAAAATGAGTTTGGTGAAAATCGACGCCCAAGTGGCGTTGTGGGGGCTTAGGGGGTGTTATAAATAATAATTTCCATTTTTAAGCTATTAGACGCACAGTCTTTAAATTTGATAAATAGATTCCTTTCACAGAGTAGAGATCACCTACAAGATGGGTGTTGTGAAAATAGCCCCCCCCCCAAGTGGCGTTGCGGGGATTAAATTAAATATTTCCGTTTTTAAACTACTTGACCTACCTGCTTGAAAATTGATAGACATTGTTCTTTCATGGAGTAAATATCTGCTACAAAATGGATTTTGGGAAAATTGACCCCCAAAGGGTTAAGGGGAGATATAAGTAATTATTCCGATTTTTAAACTATTAGGCTCCCACTCATGAAATTTGGTAAGAAGATTACTCTCATAGTGTAGAGTACGCTACAAAATGGGTTTCGTGAAAATCGACCCCCAAGTGGCGTTGCGGGGGCTCAAGGGGAGTTATAAATAATTATTCCCATTTTTAAACTGTTAGACGTACAGTCTAAATTTGATAAGCAGATTCCTTTCGTTGATAACAGAACCGCTACAAAATGGGTTTCACGAAAATTAACCCCCAAGTTTTATTTCGGGGAATTAAGGGGCGTATTAGATAAATTTTTCTGTTTTTAAACTATTAGATCTACCTGCTTTAAATTTGGAAGGCATGTTCCTTTCATGGAATAGAGTTCCTCTAACAAAGAGTAAAACGAAAATCGACCCCTAAGGAGGGTTGCGAGGGGTCAAGGGGAGTTATAGAAAAAAATTCCTGTTTTTGAATTGTTAGACCAATTTGCAATTTGTTCAATTAAGAACAAATTGCAAGTATCATAAAAAATTACTATTCCAATATATTATTAGTCGAAAACATTAAATTTTATAGGAAATTGCAAGTTACAAACACTTTTGGGGTCCACTGCATATTTATAAAACATCATGAAATACCCAGAAAAGTGGGTGGATAACGTGTGAAGTAGTTGGCGAGTGGTATGTTTTATTTACTCTTTTTTGATTTCCATTAGCAAAGTTGGGTTGTAACGGTTGTTATAGTAATGATGAATCCTTTATTTAGAATAAAGAAACATTTTCTTAAGTATCATTCAACACTTATCTACAATCACACTCGCATATAAGAAAATGGAGAACACTTAGCGTATCGACATTATAAAGCAAACAGTGGCTAACGAATTTTTGAGAGAGAAAGTCTCAGGATTTTATATGAAGCGGCAACCGGAAGTCTTGCAATCCGTTTGATTTCCGTGGACGGAGCTAGCTATTGGTGGAAAGATGTACGATAGTTTATGATGCAATTTTACTTCAAAAATGCAAAGCTGTTAATTTTTAAGAGATACAGTCACAGTTATTCCCGTCAGGTGGGCAGGCAGTAATTAATTATTTACGTGAGAGTCCTGAAGGGTAAGTAAGGACCATTACAAATTAAAAAGTTGATTAGATGAAATTAAAAGGAATGGTGTTACATATTTGTATGGTGACCTCAAAATTTCAGAAGATTAAAAAAGTAAACTTTTTTCCTTGCGAAACACAACTACAAAAAAACTTTTTCTTAAAATTTTTTATTTAGGAATAAAATATGTTTAAAAATTACTGTGTCTTTTTTACTAGACATTTACTGTCTCTAAATCTTCACTGCATCAAGACGAAATATTGGAGTTTACAATGAAACATTATCAGATTTTATAAAATATTGTACAGAAAAAAGATGAATTGGGGAGTAATTAAAAAGAAATGGACTATTCTGAATATCTTGAAATCAATAAAGCATTCCTAGATATGAAGGAAATCTGAATTTTTAATTTCTTTCAATATTTATAAGATTAAATATCAATTTTTTATTGACGTTTTGTAATTTAAATTTCTACCGAACTGTAGAATTTATAACTGTAACAATAAGTAAAACAAAAAGATACGGCAATACCTTTTGGCATTAATAACAAACAGATAGATACAAAATTTGAAATGCTAGAATCATACCAAAATAGTTTAAATGTTATATTTTTCTTTGGATTGAACTTTATTTTTCGCACACTCTTTTTCAGTCTCATTTCAAAAATATACATTTTTAATCCAAACAATCATCAAGGTATACTTGAATGCAGCATTAGAAAAAGGATTCCACTGAATAGTTGGAATAATGATTTTTTTTTAATGATTTTTTTAATGATTTTTTTAATTTGAAGTTTTATTTCTCATCAAAAGAGGAAAGGGGGGAATTGAAGAAATGTAAAAGGGAAACACTTGCATATCGTTTTTCTTATTTAAATTCAAGTGAAATATGCAAAAAAGAGAGAAAATTAAAAATATACTTATATCGAATTAGTCCGTGCACATTTATCATTCATATCACATTCAAAAAAAAAAATTTTTTAATAAAAAAAAAGAGTATTAATGGTCATGCATGAACTTTTGTTGAGTATATTATATAATATATACACGTAGAATTTCAAGCTCCCATTGTAAATGGAGTATTCGATATTTAAATGGTTGTAGTCGGAAGTTCGTGGCCGTTAATGTTTGAGTAGGGCTGAAGGTTAGAGTCTTGTGGTTTTCACTAAAACCCTCTCGTGTGAAGCAGCGGGGATGTTAAGTGGTATAGTGACTAAAGATCTCTTTGGTGTAAAATAGGTTGAAAAAAATACCAGTTCTTGGCCGCCGTTCTTAACATTTAAATGCGGTTTATGAAGCCTGTCACTATTGGGTCTCGAGTGCTTCTGGTGAGATGTAGCATTCAAAACCTACCATCCAAAATTTTATATGAAAGTGGGAAATGTACTATTTTAATGAAATCAAATTTTTTAAAGAAAAATCTTTATTCTTACCTTTTAATTATTTTTTGTATTAACGTCAGGTGTGATTAACTCTATTGGTTGACGGTACTGTAGAAGTAAGCCATAGTTGCAGGATTGCAACACATAAACCGATGGTTTATCTATGATTCTCAAGAAAGAAACAGAGCCTCTAAAACGGAGGTTAGTTACACTGTACTTGAAAACACCAATACCAGATCACAAAATTCGTAATTTCTATATATTTCTGCCTTTGTTGAATTGAATATACGTTTATGGTTTCTACGCTTTGTTTTTATATTGTAAAATAGACTTAGATCAGACTGTTGTATTTCCTCACAATTTCCCATTATTATAGAAGCTTCCCTGAAAATTTGAAAAAAAGGCCATTTTGATACCGGAGCCTAAGAGTTGATCCATTTTTTCATTCATCTCCAGGGATTTTTTTTTCTGTCCCTTATCAGTTTTTGAAAGAAGCATTTTCCGTTTATAATGATGCATTATCTGCCATAAAACAATAATCCATCTTAATTCAATATCATGATCTTTTTTATCTCTCGGTGAAGGTAACGAACGATGTGCTATTTCTGACCCAATAACCAATAGAGCTCTGATACCATTGAACATTCCCTTGCGGAATTGATTAAAGCAATCTTCGTGTAATTTCAAAGAATAGGGTGCTAGATTGGAACACTTTTTCAGATAGAATACTTCGATGATATTATATTCTGACTTCAGAGAGTCTCACGTTTTAGAATTCGGTTCGTTGTTATCGAAATGGATCTATTTTATCGGAATGAAATGTGTTCCATATTGCTCAATGAATTTTTCAATTTTCGTGTTCAATGGTAGAATTGCTTTTTAAAGAATGATTTCAAATTATAATGCACGAGTTAATTTACAAGAAAAAGGAGGCTTTTTTTTTGTCTGATAAAAGGCTCCTTTACATTCGGCAAATATAGTCTGAAATAGATTCCAAGACGAAAAGTAATGGTGGATGGAAAAAAATATGGTATAATGGTTGGAAATAACCCTTGAATCCATTTTCAGCACTAGTTAAAAGCTCGTTAAATATTACGACGCGTTGCACAAATATTAAAAAACGCGATATCTCGATAATAATGGCACATTTTCTATTAATGGATATCGATTAAGTTTCTTCCTCATTAAAACTGCAGTAATTCAACTAATTTGTGTTGTTCATAAATAATTTTTCTAAGCCCATAAGCATTACACATTTAATATTTTATTTATAAAAAGCCATAAAATTAAACTTTTTAAAAATTGAGTAATTTTGCAATCTCTGAGGTGGCAGCTAGAAATGCTCCTTTCTCAGTAAAAGCTTTTTACTGAGAAAGGAGCATTTCTAAGGAATCATCAGATGTGTGCCATTTATTCGGGCGGGGAATGCATCCAATACGATTATGTTACCAGTTGGATGCTTGTCGGGTTGGAGGATTAGCCATAATCTACTGCGGCACTTTTCTCATTAACTCTCATTTCAATTCGTAGTTTCTTATTTTTGGTTTTCTTCATTCACCACGATTAAGAAGATTTGGGTTGCGAAACATTCATCTTCCAGATCAAAAAATATCTCTTTAGAAATATTTTCCATTGTTAATTTTAATTCAGAAGTAATTTAAATTAGGCTTCCCCCTTCACACAAACCCCAAAAATTTTTAACTGCATGTTTACCTCAGAAGATTATTTTTAAAACAGTTATATTAATTATTTGATCCAGAATACACGAGGAAGGTCTCTTAAAGATAATTTTTACCTCACTTTCCTGGTTATGGCAAAAGAAAATTGGACAGACTTAGTTAAACATGAAGTGAAGAACATTCAAACATCTGATTAAATTTCTGAAAGATATTTTCTGATCTAAAAGTTTTAATATATATATATATATATTCCAAATATATACAATAAATAATTATATACCTAAGATAACTATAGTCATGATAGAATAGATATAGCCACAGAAATACTAAATATATATATTAATCGTAATTTATTATGTGTGACTGTTTAATTTCAGAGATATTCTTTATTATATATATATATAGTATGATAATACGAACCTCTCGATAATTCGAAGCGTATGCTCAATCCCTAGAAAAACTCTTGATATTAAGAACTAAAACAATACGTTTGGGTACACTCAATATTTTGAAGTAAAATCTGTGGCTGGCCTGACTACAAGACGCAATAATTCCAAGTTATCTTATAAAACTCTCGACAATTCGAACACTCACTATCGTATACAGTCCTGTAGCAAACAGGTTGGAGCTTACAAGTTTTGTGTTGTATTGTCTCTGCGTGTCTCCCCTGTAACGTAGTCCCTTTAATGACCTTCTGTTTGCTACACCTTTTTGTTTTCTGGTTCATCAGGCGAAAATAAATTTTTTTGCTTTCCTTCTTCAAGTGGACAATAGACCAACCGCACCTATTGTCAGCCGTCCATATCTTTCGTTTAACACGTCGTCTTGCTACATATGCGTTCAGAAAGGATGGGCCCATTATTGTGAAGAGATGTGTAGGGTTGTGTAAGAATGTATTGAATGTATTCTTTTAATTCAGGACTTTTAATTTCTGTATAATATTTATATTGTATCATATGTGCTTTTAAAA
This sequence comes from Trichonephila clavata, assembly GCA_019973975.1. Classification (NCBI taxonomy): domain Eukaryota; kingdom Metazoa; phylum Arthropoda; class Arachnida; order Araneae; family Nephilidae; genus Trichonephila; species Trichonephila clavata. The sequence continues at coordinate 127,059 of BMAO01006331.1, read as the reverse complement.
ATACTTTAAAATTATTTTAAACATATGTACAATTGTTGTTTTATAACATAGTTCTTAATTTAAATGTTAGAAGAAAATTCTCTTCGTGTATTTTGAGAGTTTTTTCTCCCCCCTTGATAATTCCAAGCTTTTCATTGATCCCTCCAACTTCGAATTATCGAGAGTCGACTGTATATATATATATTCTGAAGGGATAATTTGTATTACAAATATCGAATGGTATACTAATCAATACTTAACGTAATAGAGTAAAACAAGTTGAGATCCTAACCATATTAATCTTTATCTGGAAGGTATCAGATCAAATACAAGTAAGAAAATAAATTTATATAAGAAATTTATAATTAAATGCTATAAAAAATGAATCTAGAAAATTAAACTATTTTTACAGATAGATGACAGATAAGGCTTTCTAATTTATTGTTTTATTGCAACAACTATAATTAAAGCTATCTCTTGTACCTGTTTCTGGATTTTCCGTCTATAAGCAGAACAAGTTTTTATATGCAATTGATCTTGAATCTATGTATCCTAATCCAAAAATTCTCCAATCGATCGATTTTTTTATAATTATACAGAGTGCGGCAAAAATATTCTGTCAAATTTCTTGCCCCCTAGAATAGTTAACGAATTTCCTTTTAATTTGTGTTTTCATGTTTCTTCGTCTAACACTTTAATAATAAAATATTAATAAATATATTTCTTAGTTTGTACTTTGATTTATGAATTTTTCCTAATGTCGAGTAAAAGGCCTGCAATTTTAGAGTTGTTTCAGCAAGGGAAACGACAGCGTGAAATCGTTTGTTTGCTTAGTGTATGTACCTCGGCAAACAGTGTCTGATGCAATCTGTCACTTCTAAAAGCTTGGCAATCATGGTCGGCGTCTAGGAAGAGAGCAAAAGCGCACTGTAAACACTTCAAGGATTCGCAAGGTCATAAAAAAGTGAGTCCAGAGAAATCCAAATAATTTCATGAGGCAGATCGCTCGTGACACGGCAATAAGTGATAGATCGGTGAGGTGAATAGCAAAAACGGAGCTTGGACTGAACCCTTACATGTTGCGAAAAGTTAAGCTTCTCACTGATAAAAAAAAAAAAAAACTCACATATGGTTCCAGAGATGCCGAAAACTTTTGAGACGGGTTGCAAGTCAGCGTTGCGAGAGATTCCTTTTCGCTGATGAGAAGCTATTTACGATTCAACAAGTTCATAACTTCCAAAACGATAGAATCTGGTTTGTGGACACTCCAAGCATCTCGGCAATGGTTGAACAATCCCAATATCCAAAGTTGGGCATGGTCTGAGGCGGAATTTGCGCTAGTGGCAAAACATTTTTGGTTTTTGTGGAAGAGGGCGTTAAAATCAATCAAAAAGTGCACCAGAGGGATATTTTTGAAGATGTTGTACTTCTGTAGGCCCAAAAGCATTTCGAAAATGCAAATTGGACGTTTCAACAAGACTCTGCACCAGCTCACAAGGCCAAAAAAAAGCAAGATTAGTGCAAGGCGAGTTTTACAGACATTATGTTATCTGAAGAACTGCCACCCTACTCGCCGGATCTCAGTCACATGGGTTACAGTGTATGGTCCTTTTTGGAGTCCAGGGCCTGCACAAAACCACATAAAACTTTAGACTCTCTAAAGAAATCACTTTTGCGGGAGTGGGATAGATTAAAGATAAAATATTTGAGACTCATTATTGAAAATTTCTGCAAGTGTTTGCGCCTCTGCATTGCTGCAAACGGCGGCGGTCACTTTGAAGCCAATTAAATTAATTTGTTAGTACGAGTGTACTCTTACTATTATTTGTTATATTTTGTTAATTTCTTTTTATTGTCCGGGAATTTTGCCGCACCTCGTATATTCTTCATTTTGACAGGTATTTAATTTCTTCTTTCCAAAGTTCATATTCTGTCATTTTATTCATAATAATTTGAATAATATTTTCAGATTGAATAAATTAAATATAAATGAGCTCATCTAATTTTTGTTTGGATGTTTTTCTATGTACGCTGCAACTTGAATATAAATTTTCCATTGACTTTTTGTTTTTCTTTCGATTGTACTCTAAACTTATGATATTTATTATGATATAAAACAAAATTTAAAAATGTTTAGAATTGATTCGAGAAATATAAACAAGTATCGTTATATCATCAGATTGGTTAACTAACTTTTAACGTCGAATGTCGAAACTGTAGGAGCGATACTAGTAACAGACTTTGCAATTTTGAACCTCAGTCGAGCGACGAGGACGACAAATGAGCTGGTACCACACTCTCTAAACTTAAACACCACTTCGTATGACCGACTTTGTGGGACCACAAAATTTTTTTACTCGACATTATTATAACTTATTCATTTTTCACTTCCCTACGAGCTTTAATAATGTTGGCTCCTTTTCACGTTTTTAGAACCATTTGAAATGAGATCTATTTAATCCGTTAAATCGTAGACATCAAAAAATTCAAAAAAATGTTATCGGAGGGCGGATTTCTATAACATTAATTTCCATTTGTGTTTTAATTTCATTTTCATTTGAGGTGGAGGGCTTAGCTTTGAGTTGTCGCTTTTCAGGGCTGAAATCACCAGTTTAAACCTCTCAAATTACTTCCAACAATTCTTTTGATTACAATAAAACTTTGCTATTTGCAGTTTGGCATTTGTGTGTTAGTTTCGCCTTTCTAGTATTTAGTAGAAACTACTAGTAGAAAAAATTTCAGTGCCTAAAATACGCTTTTTTGCTTCGTCTAAAACAGTTACATAGCGCATTATAACCAAACCTTTTCCGAATATGCCTGAAATATTGTCTTTTAGAATGTGCCCGCATGTCACTTGTTTTCAATTATTTTGATATGTTCAGGTCCAGCCACCTACCACAAATAGGCAGCAACTTTCCGGACAACTCAATATTATGCTGAACGAAGGACAACTCACGCATCTTACAACCTTGTGATTACTATATTCAAATGCCCAAATTCATTTCTCATATTTAGTATTAAAATGGAAAATACCATAGTTAAAGAATCATTTGAAATAACTTTGGTAATTACTTACAATTTTTGAATCAACTATAATTAGATTTTCTAAATCTTTTAAGCAATTCTTGTAATAAGAAATTTTTCTCTCTTGTTATAAACGTTTGGTATTTTTTTTTTGTTTATTAAAACGACATCAATGTATTTCTATAATAAGCGTAACAATTCCTTGATAATCTCTTCTTAAGTGTACTTTAAGTTACTAGAAATAACTTTAACGACCTCATGTCATATTTACATATCATTACGAATGTATAACTTAACTTGTTTATCGAATCAGCTTTTATTGGATTTTTATGCCTCAAGGAAATTGAAATAATAATTTATCATTAAACATTGGAGGGCATCGGAATATTAAATGTTTTATTACGGTTACAAAATTTTCAATAACTTTCGGGTTGATTTTGCATTTATCTGAAAAGTATATACATATTTCTTAGGTTGGATCTGGTATTCTTGCTTTTCCCATTCATAGTTAAAATGCATTTTAATCGCATACATAAAACTTTTATAATAATGGATTTATTTTTTATTACAAACTCCTACGCTATTGATTATTTAAGTATATTCAATATATTTAATCATTATTTTAAATTAGTATAATGTGAAGCATGTAATCAAAATAATCATACCAAAATGAGAATTTAACGATTCATATAATATAATAATAATTCTGAGATAAATTACCATATTAATAACTAAGATTTGAAATACCGTATGGAATTGGAAAACATATGTTAAGAAGTTGAACACCCTAAGCAAATAAATAGTATCGGAACATATATAAAAAAACTTTAAAAACATTAAAAAGTAAGAAATTTATTAAATACTGACTAATTTGATTGCTAATTGGAATGAATTTAAAGACGATCCAGCGTCGTATTTAAAAATATTGCATTTTCTATGTATAGACTACTAAAGTGAATTGATAAGTAAATTATTTTCAAAAAAATTCGCTGTTTGCATGATGAAACTTACTTAACATAAATAAAAGTTTACAGTTAGTTATATCTACCTGCGTTTAGTAAGTACATTAATTAATCTCCTTAATTTATGAAGAGAGTAAAGTCTACATTTTGAAATATATTTCTTCTAACCACAACGAAGCAAATATTTCAAAAGATAATGGTTCAATACATAAACATTCAGCTTATTTTCTGTATTTTAAACATTTGTTTCATGTTTTTGCGTTTCACTGAATATAATCACGAAATAAGTAAATGAAACACTCTTGTGTTAGTCATTCTATATATCTGAAATAAGATTATAGAGTTATAAAAATGCTAAAAGTCACATTTAGCTTGCAATTACTTTGTTTAAAATGCTAGATTTAAAAATAGATCTCGCATTATTTTAGGGAAGAAAAAAAGGGGGGTAGTTAACATATTCTTTTGAATTTTTACCCCTCATAAAGTAGACTCGAAATGAACCGTTTCTTTGTTCATGTAACAATGAATTATTTTAGAAAGGTCTAGCTCAAGTTCCAAAAATTATTCTAAAGCAAAGAATTCGGGATAGTTTTTAAGACATGAAAATGACACCGATTCACTTGACCAATATATGATGCAATCATTTATAAATGATAAAAACTCGAGTTCGCCTATAATGTGCAATTAGCCATACAACAAAATATACGAGAGAGATTTCAGGAGTTGTTAGTTTCGTAAAAAAGAATTAAATTAAAAATTTTAATTCAATTTAATACCTCCTAAATTAATAGAATAAAATTCCTTATTGAAATTGCGCTTTAAATTATTAAAACAGTTTTCTTACCCCTTCATTGATACGTAAAATATTGCTGAAAGACAGATAACTAAGAAACAGAATCCATGTATTAGACATAAATATGATTTTATAACAAACATTATTTTTTTAATCAAAGCTCCAAATTCCTTACCAGACATAGAAATAATAATTCTGAATTTGGAAAAGTGGACAATTAGTTTTCTACATTGATGTATTTTTCGACTTGTATTAAAAATGTGAAAACTTTTATATTGTGACGTCGGAAATCCGAAATAACAGCTATCATGGGCCTAACGATGTAACATACACACACACAGTTTCCTTAGTCATTTCGCACAAAATATCAAAAAATAATTATATGCTTGAAAAGGTTTTCCAAACCATAATCTTAGTTCACAGAGAATATAATATTAGTGATTGTTTTGTCATCTCTTACTAGAGTCTCCTACCAGCTGGACTAATATATTGGGGCGGGTTCATTAAGACATCTCTTCGACTAGCTCACTATTCTCTCAGTTCCCGTATAGCTAGCTTTCTTAATATTTAACTCTGATTATATATAACTCTACTCATTTGCATATATCACTGTTCCTTCATCAGAGGAGATATCAAATAGTGCTCGAGATCTTCATTAAACCCCTTTACGTATATGTTAAATTGTTTGTCATCCTTAATTTTTAGCAAGAATGTTTTATTTTACTCAAAATTGCTTGTTTTTTACCCAATTTTTGACCATTAGTTGAAGACCTCGAAAAATATAGAGGTTCATTATTTTATGTTAATGGTTTGCAAGTATTCTGCACACACACTAATTATTTTATTCGAGTGGTATCCTTTCTTAGATTTATAATTGGCCATTCTAGTTAGCTTTTGAAGTAAAATTTAACCTGATGGAAATCAATAAAACAACTTACTGAAAGTTAAAATTCTTACAAGTACGTTCTCCTTCCGAAAGAATTTGGCTCACAATAAGTTATTCAAATGGTCCGCATTCGAACAGCAGTCCTTTGTATATCCTCTTTATCGGTTTTCAATTTCGATTGACTCTCTGTCTCATCGCGAGAACTTAGTAAACTTTTTCTGATCAACAAGAATAGAATTCAGTAACTCATTGGAGTCTTTTATCTTCTTCTAGACCATTTCTTCTTGGCACAAACATTTTTTGAACTTTAAATGAGAGCGCTTGGGAAGAATTTTTCTTTCTTTTCTATTCCTGCCAGGCATAAAATATTTACCAAATTATTTGAAAAATAAAACTTTCGCAAATTTTCTTTCCAAAAAAATTTCTTTTTTTGAAAAATTGTTTCGAAGAAGAAGTAATAATGGCTGCAGAGAAATATTTAAGTGAACTCTTTCTTTAATATGATAAGGTGCACTTTGCTAAATTGGACTCTAGAAAAGAAGTCTTGTTGTTGATAAATAATGAAATAATCTTAATTCTAGCTTGCGAATCCCGCTCAGATTTTCTTGACATTTCAAGTACTATAACCATTTAACACTTAAAATTGTTTTTCTTCGTTCCTGCAGATTTAATATTTTTACGTTGAATACTTAGGATAATGACTCAAAACTCAATTGTTAGATAGAAAACTTAATTTTTAAGTATATTTAGTCAACTTCTTCATTTTAAGTGTTTTTATTTTCATGCTACATTTTAAAAGAACTAAACTTCGTGCCGAGTACGTTGTGACAAAAGTTATTCAGTATTGAATTTTTGACAAAAATTATTTCTATCGTTATTAAACGTATATTTAATTGTAAACTCCTCTTCACTCTCTTGACAGTGCTTAAAATTGGTATTTACTATATTTGTATGTATTATTTGGTACATTTTGCCCTCCAGTTTAATAAAGAGGAATATAGAATCTGAGCATCCAATCTTGAAGTATTTCAAATGGCTGATCAGACAGTATTTGAATTCTGTATAACATGAGTGAAATTGTTACTGTTAGAATTTAGATGAATTCATGCTTCTATTTGCCTGTCTATCGTTACAATTTTCAATTTCTTATTGAAATTTCGTGTTTTGTTAGAGCAGTGCTCACAATTGGATTCTTATGAAATTATGTCGTCTGTGCATTCAGTGTTCCTAATTACTTCTAATAATAAATCAATACAGGATCTTGTTTAATTTAGCCTTCTGTAATGAATAGGCCCAAACAGAAGTGAAAGTATTTATTTTAACCCTGAACTAAATTATATCATGTGATGTCCTAAAAAGTTATTCCTTATACATCGCTATAGCTTAGAATGCGTGTCAAAGTAGAAATGTCAGATTTATTCTTTTGTTCTTATTCAAAGTGCATTTCGTCAAAACATTCTAACAATACACTAATTCTAGAAAGGAGGAGTATTTGCAGCATTTATCAAAAGAATTCATTTACTTATACTTGCTTTGCTTGTATATATATTTTGATAGAGAAAGATATTACTGAAAGAAAGATATAATGATGTATTTTTTGTGTTGTAGACTTTTACTATAAAGTAGAAAATAGTGGAAACTATATATATATATATATATATATATATATATATATATATATATCAAACCAATGACCTATAATAGAAGCAACTGTAAAGTTTGAATTTTATCATCGTTGAGCTAACTCACAATTAGTTGACTGCAGTTAGCTGTGGATAATAAATAAATTTTTTGTTATTTTCCATGATTTTAAGCGAAAAAATGCTTTGCATAATACGTTGATTTTAGTGTTTATTTTACAATAAATACATGACTATAAAATTTGACTATCAACCGATTCGTTATTCTTGTTCTTTTAATGTATCTCATTCAATTTCCTTTCGTCTGATTAAGTTCAGTATTATTGTTCCAATCATACTGCCCTTTTTAGCAGCACCTCTCTTCTTTAACGTTTTTTTAGCTGACCTAACATAAAATACGATAAATAGTTCATTTTTCAACATACTTAAAAGAGAATGGCATACACACACATATTTCGAATGCAGTTAATGTAAAATAATATTGGATTTTCTGGCATTTTTTGTAATGAATATACGGAAAACAATGCTTCGGTTAACACACACAATTAAAGATTTTCATTTCTCATCTTTAGTCAAAGCTCTTTGATGGTTCCTTTTGTGCAATATCACATTGTGAAATTAAAACTTTTAATATCTATCACCAAGTAGAGATATATAATCTTGAAGGATAATTACTACTAATATCATATACTTCAATAAATCTCTTTTTTTGTAGTCGAATACAGATTTATTTTTATAAAATTAAAAACAGGTTAGCAATTTTGAGCAGTCGTCAAATGATAACAGTCGCCAAATGTATTTCAAATATTACTCAACATCTTATTTTTTAAATTTCCCCCAAATGCTTTTTCTTGAATAATAATTCATCATTTATTGTGTAATAAGAAATATAATTCTACACTTTTTTTTATTTCAATAAACTGATGCTTCACTACCTTATTTCAATTGAAGAAAATGATTTCTCGTATCTAACCTTTGAATAATACCAACAATTATTTATTATCCTTTCTTATTGTAGAAAAAAATATTTACAAAACATATTAATATTAAAATTTAATAGTATTTTGTATAAAAGCTTTCATTTTTTTTTCAAGACAACAAATAAAGTAATAAACAGAAGTAATATAACAAGAAGGAATCTTCCTCTTAAAAATTTTGCAATGTATCATCCGTGAAAAACAAAATGACATTGTATAAAGGAAATAAGATTTTTATGAATTCTGTGAGTTTTTTATTCGTTTCTCCATTGAATTTTTCATTTTCCATACTTTTTTCCTTTAAGCGCAAAATAGAATACATTACCAAAAAAGTTTCATCAAGTATTGTTTAAATTTATAAAAGGTTTATTTTAGAATTCTGTACTGATCAAAGTTTACTCTATTATATTATATTTTTAAATCTGCTACTAACTATTTAATTCTACCAAATCTTTCCAATCTTTTATCTTATGTTAAAAAAGTAATTCTAAACCATAGCTCTCGTTTGTAATCATTTTTAAATGTAAAAAGTATTCAATGTTTAAAGACAAAAATAATTTACTGCTTTTAATTTGATTAAACACGGAATAAAGTATAAAAATTAGCATTAAATATGATGTAAAAAGTTTAATGTTTGGAAAAAAAGAGAGAGGGAGATTCAAAATTATTCCTTAATTAACGTAACAGCTGTAAGACTTACTCGAAATTTGAGTTTGAAAATTCTTCAACTTTTACGAGAAGTGAAAAAAATAATTAATTTTTTCCTTTTCTTTATATATACATAAAGGGGGGGGGGTCCAAGACTTTTCTAGTGAACACTCAATAAATAAAAAATATTGTGGTTTTTGTGTTACTTGATAATTAGTTCATTTATTTTGTGTAAGCACTAGTCTAAATAGTTCATTTGTAAGAAAAATTATGAATATTCAGCGAAAAAAATTACACTATCCAAATATATAACTGAACTGAACTCAGTGGTGCAACAGCCCATGAGGGTCAAGACCTGATGTGCCTATATCAGCTTTCGTAACCTTAGGCGCTGGGGTGCATGTACAGATGTTTCTGTCAAGTCTGATGCAAAAACCCCAGTGTTCAGTTTCCCAGCAACCTTGGTACTTATTTTATCGACCCATTGAAGGGATGAAAGGCTAAGTATGCAAATATATAAAGATACATATTTTTTTGATTTGATATTTTAACCACCGATAATAGCTTTAAATCCTAATTTTACTGAATATAAAAGCACTTTTCTGGAGTTTAGAATGAATAATTTTCTCTTCCTTAATTACCGTGGAGCGACTCTACCTCTCTTTTTATTTCACTATCCTTTTCAATTAAAGTTACTGCTAATTTTATAGTTTTGCTTTTTCTTTTTGAAGAAAGAAAGTATGTGCGAAGGAGTTGTTAATGTTTAAACCAGGGGTGGCCAATCCGCGGCACGCGTGCCACATTGTGGCACGCGGGGGTCGTAACTGTGGCACGCGAAGGCTTTTTGAAAAATTACAAAAATATTATGAAAATATTACTGAATTAATTGAATTACAATAAAAAAAATTGTCATGAAGAGAATATATAAGAAACAGAAATTTTCAGCGTGAGCTTTTAAGGGCGCTAAGCAAGATTTTTTTCTTCAGAAAAACGCCAAAAATGAGACCATTTTTTGCTCCAAAACTTACAATTCTACTGCTTTGTAGCATTCCGAGAAAAGTGTTGAGTAACGTAAGACTAAAAACAAATAAATTCTCTCTCTCTCGGATGGTCGAAACTGCCCAATAAGTCACCCTCTCTCGGGGCGGTTAATTTTTAACATCTCAGATTTCCATTCAAATTTCAGCTTCCCCGTGCAGGGCTGAAGTTTATAGCTATTGGCTGTCAGCGTGATGTCAGATAAAAAGGTTTTTCCGGAGATGTTGGCTATTTACAATTTCTGTAATGTCAAGAAGTAATTCTGCAATATATTAGGAGCGCAGTTGTTGTTACGGTAGAAGTAATTCTATCTGCACAAAGTAGCCGCTTTGTAAAGCAGAGGGAGTGTGAACTTGCATCCATGACTAATCAGAAATCTGGATTCGGAGCCTAGAAATATTGTTGCGTAACGTTGGCAAATTGTTTCTAGCTGTCAGACTCAGTTGATTTTAAACTCTTTTTAGCAAGACGTTTAGATTTTCTCCTTTTCTAAAATTGTTTTTAGATTTTAGTGTTGAGCATAGTTGTTTAAAATTTTTTTAAATTTTCAATATAATTATGAGTAAACCTTCGACATCGAAAAGAAATTATGAAGAGGATATTGCAGCACGTGATTTTAAAATTGTCTGGGAAAAACAATACTTGTTTACACATCAAAATTCTTCCAAGCCTGTTTGTTTCATATGTGGAATTTGTATAGCAGTTCCAAAAAAATTTAACTTCAACCGTCATTTCAAACCACTGCATAGTGATTTCAACAGCAAATATCCTGTTAGATCAAATTTACGAACAGAATTTTAGAAAAAAAAAAAGAAACCTTTAGCCGGCCAACAATCTTTGTTCCAGAAGAGAAATGACGAAATAGAAACCATGGCGAAGGCTTCTTATGAACTTTCTTTGTTGTTAGCCCGCAAGAAAAACCCATATTCAGACGGAGAGGAGCTAATAAAAAGATCTTTTAATTTTCGCCCAAAAGGTCGGTGATCTTAATGTCAAAAATATGGTTGATAAAATAGCTTTGTCCAGAAATACCGTCATGCGTCGTATAGATGACATGGGCCAGGATGTTGGAATGCAAATTGTCTCTGTACTTCAAAATTGCAAATATTTTTCATTAACTTTGGATGAAAGCTGTGATATCACTGACAATGTGCAGTTAAGCATCTTTGTGCGGTACACGAAAGAAAATTTTGATACTGTGGAAGAACTTCTTGTATGCGTCAACAAGTTTTAACTACAGGTGAAGACATTTTTATGGAACTTAAAAATGTAATTGAAATTAACAAAGTAGAAAGAACAAAATTAGACAGTGTTTGCAAAGATGGAGCGCCTTGCATCGGTGGCAGAATAACATGTTTTGTTGCATTGATTGAAAATTATTTGAGAAGAAAAGTTTTCAAGTATCCTTGTATTATTCATCAAGAAGCTCTTTGTGCCAAGGACTTAAACTTGTCTTTCGTTGTTGACCCCGTGTTGCGCTGTATCAACAAAATACGAGCTCGTGCTCTGAATCGACGAAGATTTCGTACGCTTTTCCCCGAAGAAACTTAAGAAAATGGCTAGTTACTCCTTCATTGTAGTGTGTGCTGGCTTTCCAAAGGAAGTTCACTTGCGAGATTTTGAAGTTTGAGGGAATGTGTTTTAGAATATCTGGAAGAAAACGATGAACTGCCCAGTGAATGCTCGCTCCTCAGGAGTGAAAATTGACTGTAGGATTTAGCTTTTCTTACCGATATAATTGAACATTTGAACAACTTAAATTTAAGATTACAGGGAAAAAATTGTATTTTTCCTACCCTAGCTGGTCATATATCTTCTTTTGTGAACAAAACTTTGGCTTTTTTGTCTGGATTTTGGAGAGAAAAAAATTAACTCATTTCCCATTTATGCAGGGATTATCTGCCAAAGTTAGTAATGTTCCAGACTATGATCGATTTAAAAATTTAACATCCATTTTGCAGGATTCTTTCAGTGCCAGGTTTGAGGATTTTAAAGATGATAAAAAAATACTGAACTTTTCACTAATCCTTTTTCCATTTCTCTTCAAGACATTAATTCTTACCCACCTCAGGTACAAATTGAAATTATTGACCTACAGCACCATATTACTCTGAAAAGCAAATATAAGGAAATTATTTTAACCGCAAATGATCCGAATTACATCGAATTTTGGAAATTTGTGCCACCAAGCAATTTTCCAAATCTACATGATTTAGCAGTCACATATTGTTGTAGGTTTGAATCAACATATGTTTGTGAAGAAATGTGAAATATTATGAACGTAATTAAATCAAAATATCGCTCAAAATTAACTGATATGAACCTAAAACACCTAATCTTTTTAGCATCTTCACGAACTATAATCCAAATATAGATGATTTAGTAAAAAAACTACAGATTCAAAAGCCACATTAAGAGACTGCTAAGTAATAATTTAAAATTAAATGTTTCAAGTTGCTTACTTTTATTTTGTACCTTAGCTAACTGACTGATCATGTAAAAATTTATCAACAATAAAATATAAGTTTCTACTTTTGTTTTATTTGTTATACCATTTTCTTTTTACATTTTCACTGTAAAGAACTTGCATTTAAAAGTATGTTTTTGGTGTAAATAACCCATAAAAAGCCTATAAGTAACTTTATATATTTATATATATTTTTTTTATTTTGGTGGAAAAGTTGAAAGTGGCACGCGTAATTTTTTTTTATCAGATTGTGGCACGTTTCACAAAAAGGTTGGCCACCCCTGGTTTAAACCAAATCAGAAATAAATATTCGTAATTTGGAGATAAATCATGAATTAAAAATAAGTTTCCATGCATTGACTCAAACGTTTCATAGAATTCCTTCATTAATTTCGTACTTGTTAATAAATTGTTTTTTCTGGTAGAATTTTGTTCTTAATACTTAAAATGCCACTGATGAATCAGAATGAAGGCATACATTTTCAAAATTCTTCCCAAACTACTCAAAAAGTCATTCCTGTTTCTTTCCCAAAATAATATTTTTAAATTTGCGATAAATCTAATCAGAGAAATTGCTATAATTACCCTCACGTTTTTAAAAACGTACTAAATAATTTTTCGGATGAAGTATGAGGAATTGCGATAGGATGTATATTTCTTGTAATAAAGATAATTATCACGTAAAAATGAATATCGAAAAAATATCAATAATTTATAAACTCGAAAAAATATAACCACGTCAAACAGATATTTTCACGAATTGAGAACAGTTCCATTTTCGTATGAAGTAGACATTTAGAGAATTCGATCCTGAAATAATAATTTACCTTTTTATATGAGAAAAATTAAAAGTAGAAGTTTGCTTCAAGTAAACCTTAGAATAAGTTGTTTTTTTTTGTATCCTGCTTGGTATCTAGTATTGTTAATTAGCTACTAATAAGAAAGACATAACACAGTATGTTGGAGCGGGGAGGATAATCCATTAGTTCAGATTTAAAATTAAAGTTGTATTGATATAAACACTATGGCTTCATGTCAAGAGTTTCATTTTCTGTTTATTAAAATATTCTTTTTGAAAAGAAAAATTTTGATGCAAAAAAAGAGCTCAATAAAAGTAGAAGTTTGCTTCAAGTAAATGTTAGAATTAGTTTTTTTTTTGTATCCTGCTTGGTATCTAGTATTGTTAATTAGTTATTAATAAGAAAGACATAACACTGTGTGTTGGAGCGATGTGTGTGTATAATGTTTTAAGATGCATGCTATGGGAAAAATTTTGAAATAAAAGAAAATGTCAACTTCAGAAAATATTCGATGGATTTTTAAATATGTGCGAATAAATGATTTTTATATGTGTATTATAAATTAAGAAAAACAACCTTATTCTCCTTAAAAATAGCTAATTCTCTAACGTTTTCTTTGTTATAACAGCATGGTCTGTACATCGTAGAAGAGAAATAAAGCTGGCTTGTATTCAATTTGAAATTAATATTTAAATTCTCTGAAAGAAAAAAAAATTTTGTTCGAAATCTTGATAATGTAAAATAAAATAAATAAAGATACTCTAGGATGTCATGTGATAAGATAATTGAATTCTTCAAAACAATTTTACGCGAGAAATTGATTCATGCGGAGAAGTGTGGAAAATAACAAATCGTGCTTCTCTGTATTAGGCTGCAAGGCGAGAAAATTTAACACGTTGCCTTAAAATTATATTAAGGATTTATTTATATACCAAATGGAATTTCTGACAAAAGGTCACAAAAAATGTTTTCGTTCCTCTATAATAACAATCAAAAGTTCAGATAAGAATATGGATATTTTAACGAATGGAAGGAAAAATTAAAAAATAACATTTAACGTTCTAAGAACATTCTCTATTTTTTTCTTTCAATGGTGACTTGTTTTTTCCTAAACATTGGTATAGCAAAGGGAAAAAAACATATTTTTTTAAATTTCGCAATTAATTTTCATTCGTTACCTAAAGTTGTTTTACTTCCAAATCACATTATTTTGAGTAAAATAAAAACTTAATTAAAAATTCTTCGCATTTTATCTTCAAATCATCCGAATATTTTCCCTTTGTATGTCTATTTGACTTTTAAATGAGTTCGTCTACAAAATTGTTGAACGCTCAATGTGTTTTGCCACATGAGCAATTCTCAAATGAAGAACCCATTGAATATTGAAATTGCTTTCATATTGCTTTATTTAGTGAAATTGATGCATCGATGAATTTGCAACACCACAGAGAATGAACTATTTAAATTTATTATTTAAAATGAACATTTTTTCATACATGCGCAGTTTTTTTAAAAAAAATCGTACCAGAAATCTTTTAAAGAATATGAATAAAAATATCTACGGAGAAAAACTAGTTTGATGAAAATCAACAAGATCAAATCAGATGATATAAAGAACTGAACTGATCTAAACAAGTCTAAACCTAAGACAAGTTTTCGTGCCTAAAATATTGGAATCAATGTGTTTATGTTTTTCGATTGGTTAAATACGATTTAGATGCAATATGTTCAATTTCAATTTCAACAAACAAACAAACATTTATAAAAAGCAGCATTTTTTCTTTTAAAGATAGAGATTTTATTTTCATTCGAGCAATGTACTACTGGGGACTGCTTTTAGGTAGCTTTCCTGGCGAGATGCCGAGTCGACTCGATTAATAATGGATCAGGTTTCTTTATGCCTCTGTTGTCGCAACAGAAGGGAATCACGCATATCATGTGTAAATACATTTTTTACGGGTGTCATCGGGAGAAGAAACACACAGAAAATGATCACCAAAATCTTGGAAACGGACCAATTTTCTTGTTCCTTCCACTTCTATTTTTTTAGCCACGCAGAAAACGCGGTTTTCAACCGAGGAAACAAATCGTGCTGCAGTTATAGCATCAATTAGATTCACTGATGGACTATTTCTTACGGAATATTCCTTCTCGAAATGTTTCCTTACACTAAAAAAGTACGAAATCATTTAAAAGTAATTTTAATAATAAAAAAGTGAAAGGTATTTGATTATTGATAGATAATGGAGTCGTTCCACGAAATATCAGTAAGTGATAGTGAAACCTGAGAAACAGTCGCCATTTTTTAAAGGTTGAAAATTCACTGATCGAATGATATGAAAAAATGTGGACGCTATTTTCCAATTCCCGATCAAAGTAATTTACCTCAAAATATATACGTAGTTTAAAGTTGCATGAAGAAGTCATTTGTACTTCATTTCTTCAAATATAAAGCAACTCATTAGAAATTTCTTAAAATGTTTATAATTTATTCCAATTAAAAGAATTTGATGGTGGAAGAGAACGCATACATGATCAGTGTGAGAAAACTACAATGTCTTTAAATTCAGACCTCAAATATTATCAATTTTATATATAAATTATGTGTATTATATACATTCCTTAGCATTATTATCATTTTTCTCTGATTTATAATATATTACATTTATGAAGAATAAGATGAGAATCAGTTCAACCCAATACTTCAAATTGAAAATAAGTAATATTAGCTTTATGAGAAAAAATATTTTAAATCAACACCGATATGATTGATCAAACATTATTTTCACTCTGTTATTTAAGCAATTAAGCTAGTAAGAATATTTAAATAGCTACATTTTACAACAAATTAAGTTGGATATTATAAGTGGAGCATTGAAAGATGTAATCAACTCTAGTGATAATTATATTCACTAATTTAATGTATAGCTTCTATCACTTTAACAATTTTAAGGCCGTTAGTAATAATAATAGTAACAATTTTGTAATTTAAAACATTGCAGCTTTGTTAGGCGCTTCAGAGCATCTAAATATTTTCTCCTTGAATTTTATGCACAAAAGGCTTTTTTACAATCCAAAATAATATTTTTAATTGTCGCCAAAAGGTGTTGTAAGTTCAGTTTACAAAATTTTTACAGTTACTCTAAATGGAGAAATATAATCCTCTTAAACTTCTTGACGCTTAAGAAATCTATTCATGTATTATGTTGAAGTAAAAATTATTATTTATAAAAAAAAAACATGAAAAAATTGTCATGCTTATAAAAGATTTAAATTATATTTTTATAATCAAGGCTGTAATGTTTTTCTATGGAATAGGGTTATCTTATGCTCAAAAATATCCACTATTTCAAAAATCTCTCATAAAAATGTATTGGCTTTCAGTTAATATCATTTTCTGTTTTTATGCTGATAACGTCTTAATTTCTACGCTATTTTTTATAATTTTGTCTTAGAACTATTTTTTTATATTAATTATAAATTTCAGAATTAAAAGAAATTTAAGACTAAAAAAAAATTTAAATATTAGATTAGAATGCACAGAATGTGTTTTTTACATCAATTTATGTGGATTTCCCATTTTTTGTTTTCCTGAACATTTTTAGTTTAAAAAAGGGAAATAATTGTTACTTGGAAACCGTTATGAATCCATAAATACATACAATAATAGATATATTGAAGTCCAATAATAAATAATCCTCGCCAATTTTAATTTATTCAGATTAGTTTTCGAATTAAACAAAGTTAATTTTTTCTCATTTGTATAAGACCCCAAAAATTTGTTAAGCTTCTGTTATCGAAAATATTCAATTTTCTTCATAAATTAATGCCGATTTTTAACAAAATTTAACTTTTTCTGAATTTGTATACATCAAAAGAGTAATCGAATTAATAAATGATGCATTTGGATATTTGTTGGAATGTATTGTTTGCTGTCCCTTTTTTAGGTAGAAGTTTTTTTGGTTTACAGCCGTCTCTGTCGTCAGTACAAGCATTCATCTAGAAATCCATTAAAAAAATTTAGAAAGACCTAGGAAGAAAATTTCTCCAGAAAGTTCTAGAGGCCATGACTAATTAATAGAAAAATAATCCAGAGAAAAATTATGGTCTTGAGCAAATGTGCCTTTTGAATTGATCCAATGCAATATTCGTCTGCAGATTTGTATTGCTATAAGAACAGTGAGTTTTATTCACTTCTTTACAGAGAAATTCGAACACATTCAAAATGAAAGCCATTTTCAAATACTACACCATGCATTCTTTCGGCACAGCATGTTGGTGGACATTACATATCACGAGGAATATTCCTCGTTGTCTGAGATATGATTACCTCCAATGTCCCTGTGATTTGTCGATGATAACAGTTGCACAACATCTGTTATTATTTCCTATGATACAGCTTTGCGTCTTTTATCTGGACCAAGTGTTTTAGTTGGCTCTCTGTTCCTTTGAACTTCTAATTCATTCCTTTTAAAGTATTAAGCTACTCCTAAGTAGTTTTTGTGGGGCTGTAAGCTCACTAAAAGAAGTGGATGATTTAGATAGTACCAATATTACTGCACGTTCTGGCAATACAAGCCGCATTTGGCCATGAAATTGAACCTTGACATCCAATCCACCTTCCCTTATATTCCATGTCCAAATGCTGCAGTATAGAACACGCATAATAAGCTCGCCATCCATCTTGTTGGAACCATATGTACCTGTAAATGTTGAATGGCACATCATTTTAGTTGATCTGGCAAATTATTTCGAAGAAAATTCAAGTATTTGGTTCAATTAAAATTTTTGAAATTAGGACCAGCCTTCACGCATTAAATGTGGGTTTTCCATGAAACATCCGTGTAAGTTATGTAAGTTTAAATATCTGTTCTTAAGATTCAGTTTTCTTAAAATAAAGTATTTTTGTGTAAAATAAAGCAAAATTGCAGTGGCTGTTATGGATAGAAATGTAGCAAGTATTGTACCATTTTGTAATTTTCACTAAAAGGGCCAACTTTTGAAATAACTTGCTTAGAGTAGTATGTAGTATTTTTTTTTTTATGAAGTACTAAATTTAGGTGACATGATTTTCTCAAACCGGCTTAAACTACGTTAGTTTTAACAAAATCAGTAACTATTGTTGCTCCATTTGTGACTGTGGTTAATGGCATGGCTGTGAAAGATCACGTTAGTAGGTAAATCACTGTGAAATTGGGGAATTTGTGTTCAAAGTAGCTAATGATGTGATGGAAGGTATCAACAGAGGTGTTTTTAAAATGAAGATGTTCTGTAAATAAAAAAAGAATCTCTATGAGTTCTAAGCACATAAAAGGAGTGTTGTATACCCTTTTCGTATCTTAACTGAATGGGCCAGTTTTTGAGAAATTTACATGGGATTGTGTGCAATGATTTTCCTTTTATGGAGAATCAAAGTTAGGTGACATCTTTTTCTTAAACACCGACTCATACTAAAGATTAATTCAAAAATAATCTGACCACTTTTAGAATATCACATACATTTTTATTGAATTAAGTAGTTATTAACATGAAATTTTAATGGGGTTTCCTTCAGCATTGTACATTTAATGTAAATCCTTAGCTCAAGCTAAAAGATATTAGTGACCATTTTTGAGGGTGTTTTTCCAACATTCTATTTAATTGCTTTTTGAAGCCCTTGGAGTGTTCTTACTTTAAGCATATTTAATTATTTTTTTTAAGTATCTCCATAAAAAAATAATCCCAAGTAACACAGTCAGGGTAGATGGTAGCCATTTCTCAGGAGGAAGAAAATTAAAATTTTTATCTTTCAGCCATTTTGTAGTTGATTTTGCAGTATGACTTGGTCCAGAATCTTGGCGAAAAACAAAGTTTCCTTGAGGATAAAGACGTTTACTTTCTTTGATCATGTGCTTTATAACTTAATTCTGATAGCATTTAGCATCAATTTTAGCCTTTAGTTCTACAAAAAATGGATTTGTTAAATTTTTAGAAGACATTTCGATCCATATCATGACACCAGACGGCCATGTTGCCTTTTGTAAAAGAGCTGCGTCTTTGAGACGCTTTTCAAGTGAAATATACTATATCTTCGTTTTTCCAGATGTTGATGGCAGACGAAACATTAGAAGTTGTACATTTTGTATCTATCTTTCCTTAACATTGAATATAGAAGGCAAGTACTTTTTCTTCGTTTTTCTACTGTCTTTGCAGACATTTGATGACAGACTAGTTTATTCATTTTTTAGAGCCAATTTTCTTTATCCAACAGAAAAAATCTTGTTTTTCTATAAAGAGCTAAAACAAAGAGAATCTCCGCTTTCAAAAATAATTCTTCTCTCCCTTAATATATTCTTTAATATATTCATGAAAATTTGTTACAATTTACTGCTTATTAAGACTTTGTACACAGATGTATTTTCACATCATATGAATGGTGGAACTCTTTCTACTGGCAAGATCAATGAGTTTCCTTGTCTAGTTTGATCTCATTACAATTAAATCAGGTAGACAAAATTTCTTATCAAGTACTACTCGATTTTGTATTAAGTAGTACTCCTATACAGCTCGATGTGTAGTGAAATCCAGTACGTTACATATTACTGTATAATTTGGCGTATAAAGTACACCTGTACTTTGAAACTACACTTTTGAATTTTTCAATCTACTTGTCGTAAAACACGCATCTTTTTTCTTACAAAGACACTTGAAATGTGCATGTGTAATGATTGATCTTATGATCTTGATACTGTGTGGGAGTGTATAAAAAAAAGCATAGAATAAAATCATATGTGACATAACTGAAAAAAGTAATTTTTTAAAAAAAATAGAGTCTATCTAATAATTTCTATGAAATGGAAGATTATTTATTTATGGATCAGAGCAACAGTGGAATAGAATTCGATGATGATCCTGAAGATAAATAGAAAGAACTTTCCACGTTATCTAATAATGAAAGTTTACATAAAGTATTTCATTTCTTTCAAGTAAACAATATTTCAATAGAAATATTTCTGTGTTTTAAGTGCGCATTATATGCGGGAATGTACGGAATTCAAAGACCTATTTGCATTTCAACTTAAAATCACTTGATTTGTTTCCCCATGCAGAATGTCAAAATACTTAAAAATAAAGGAGCCTGGCCTTATAAATATTTCAGGATGTATTACTTCAAAGTATATCTTTATTACGTATGTTGACTTTTGGCACTAAATCTAAATTTTGAGTATTTTTGTTGTCAAAAGAAGATTTTGATTTATACACTCAGATTTCCAATAATAATTACCATTTGTTTTAATTCTACTGTATGAGGTATATTATTTCTATGCGTTTGTCTTAATACATTTAAGGACTAACAGAATTTTCCCTCACCTCATTTTTAATTTTCTAGATTAAAGAAATAACATAAACACATATATACCAACATAATATGAAGTGAAAAGCGAGGAGTTTTTATAAACTGTAATGAGGCAAAGGGAATGTTCGAAGTCCCTGAAAGTATTAGAGTATGTTCTTTAAGAATCTTGCCATTTGAAGGTAGTTGCTTTGTTTGGAATTCCTTTAAGTAATGACTTCCAATTGATAATTACACTGGAGAATGCTGTCGCCACCGTGGCGAAAGTTTGTCGTTCACGTCTGGATGTAATTAGCTGGAGTAATTAGTGAATTTTCAATAGTTCCGTCCTTTCGACGTTTGAGTAAAGCACTCCTTGTTTAATACTTGTCATGAAAAGCTAATAGAAATCCTAGAATAACTTCAATTCCTTTAAGAAATGGGGAGTTAATCCTGTAATTTAATTGTTTTTTACTAACCAATGATTATCTTTTCTTGCAGAAAAATATCTAGCTAATATTGAATGCCCAAGTCGATAGTTTCTTGTAATACAACAAGTCTTCAAAGTGTTCTTAAGATTTATTTGGTTAAGCGTGTAAATCAACGCGTGATTTATTCAATAAATATTGTATTCGTTTTTAAGTTTCTCCCTCGTTAATTTTGACTTTACTATGTTTTTTATTGGTGTTTTATTGTTCCCATAATTGGAAAATTTTGACCTAAAATGTGATTAACTTTATTCAGAAAAATTTCTAATAAAAAATAATAATGAATTTATATATACGTATGTAAATAGTAAAGAAATGAATAGCACTGAGAAATATTGAACTGCATTTGAATCTTATCAATACTATTTTTCACTAGTGATTTGTAAACCATCTTACTTGCTCATTATAAGAAAGGTTTCATTTTTCAAACACAAAAACATTAACCAGTATTTGTACCGTAACACTTTGTAACAAAAATATTAGAAATAACTTGCTTTAGTTATAAATACTATTCACTATCAGAATACTTTAGTTATAAATACTTTTTACTATCAGAATATCTTAGTTGTAAGTACTATTCACTATTAAAACAGGACGATTATTTTGAACCAATTCTAAGTCCATCGCAAAATCTTTCTATTGTTTTCTTAATGTAAGAACGGACGCTTCTACTAGACTACTTTATGTTAATTTTTTAGTCATATTTTTATGAGAAGTTTGTTGTATTTAATGTAAAACACCTGTTAGAAAGTAATGATGTTGATTTTAATAATGTTCGATAACTTTAAACTTTATACTTTTTTTAAAAAATTAACTTTAAAAAAATTTAAAATACTTTCAAAAGAACTATGAATACATTTTTCTGAACAACTGTTTTTGACATTTTCTATAAATCTGATTTGAGGTGTTTTGAGTCTGAATATTAAAGAATTCATTAATTTAGTACTGTGTTGTATTTTAATTGAAAAAAATATTTGAAAAATGTGTTATTTATTCTACTCGATACTTTCAGGCCGGAGTCAGGCTCGGTGGGTGAAAATTTTCCTTTGCGCAAAAAAAGCTCTTAAATTTTACGGAATAATATTATTTTTGCTTGTTGATTTTTTGTCTCTTCGCATCTGCTTTCACAGAATAGAAAGTTAGAAATTTTTGTCTCAGCATTTTTTCGAGTACTATACGCGTGAAGCATCTGCATTTTAAAGTGAGAATGGTTTATAAAGCCAAGACTTGTATTTTATGTGAATAGCTCCAAGCTGAGAGAAGCTTTATACAATATCATCCCAAGAAATTACCTATTTCAACATTTTTATTGCCAAACTATGCTAATACTGGACAGAGTGCCCGCGGTTGTATTCAATAAATCACTCTAGTGTCCTTTGGATGTTTACCTTCTCTCTCTATCCTATATATATATATATATATATATATAAAATCTTTTTTTTTCTCTAAAGGCACCCGCATTTCTTTTGTTTGTTCAATTTTTCTTACGTTACTGTGCTTGTAAATTTTAACGTTGTTGCTGTCCTAGTGAATGAATTATCCCTCAATAGAAAGTGTTCCTTCCTTTGTTAAATCAAAGGCTTAGAACTGGAATACTTTTTATGAGAAGTCCGAAAAAGAAATGTTTTATTTTCTTACATAAAAGAATAGTTAATATTTCATGATATTTGTATGGGCTATCCCTTATCACATTTTTTGACAATAGCTATGTATACAAAGTACGATATTTATTTTGTTCACAGCATGCTATACAAGAAAACGTTTTCTTTTTTTTTCTTTCTCCCTAGAACTGAATGAATTTCGGACACTTTTAGGATAGATGAAACAGGGTTGTTTCTTTTTATCTCTTAGGTTTATGCTAAGATGAAGTGACAGATCACTTTTCATGATTTACCAAGATTTTTTTTTAATATTTATTCTTATTGCTTGCTTTTTTCATACTATCAATTTTAATAAAATAATTATTATACCATTTTTAAACAGAAATATATATTACTTAAATATTACAACATAAATATATTGTTTCACTAGCTGGTATACCTGTTCTTCGCACGGGTGAATTTAAAAATTAAACAATACAGAATGAAGGATAAAGAAGTTTTTAATGAGTTAATTTTATGTGAATTGAAAATTAAACACAAAAAAAAGCTTTTTGCATATCTTAGGTAAACAAAAAAAAAGGCCATGTTTCTTAAAATTTAAATCTGTAGATCTGATAGCTGATAAAAAGGATTTTTTTTTTATTTATTTATAACGCCACGTAACTCTTGAGGGTCGATTTTTGAAAACGCCTTCCTCTGCTGATCTCTGCTCAGCAAAAGTAGCGCATTGTTACAAATTTTGTGTAATGAACACTTAAAATAGGGTAAATTTATATCTAGATATGTAATACGTTAATATTACTTTTTGTTGTATTTATTTTATGTTAAAATTGTAATATTATATCATTTTCAGATTTAGCGACTAATTCCTTACACAAAGACCAGACTTGTTGACTAATTCCAGATTTAGTGAATAAAAGATTAAGGTGTAACCCTAAAAGCAAATACACTTGTGGTTAATACCAATAAAACAAACAAAAAAGAAGTGTTCTTTATGTGAGAAAGGGGAGGGTGAATGCGTTAACAAATTCTTATCATAGTATAAATATTTTTCTGAAAATGTAAATTCAAAAAAAAAAGACTCTGCATGTGAAAAAAATAATTTACGTTCTAATTGCTAAATATTTTTTATTTTTATAAAGTAATACGTTTAGAATTGAGGATACGAATTAAAATTATAGCAATACGTTTAAAAGGTAATAATACGATTGATACTTAATATTACCAAGTTTTTTTTAACTCGCTTTCTTGTATGTCTGTCCAGGAGGAATTTTGTAATTGATTTTAAACTGAATTCCCGATGAGCTAGAGACTTGAAATTTGGACCATAGCTCAGAATGATGTAGTATGAAAGACAAAGTTTACTTTAAATACCAGAAGAGATAAAAGTATTTATTTTGATATAAGGATCAATTTGTTACTACTCAACGTGCGTAAAAAAAAACGCGCATAGAAATAATTATCAATTTTTATTATTTTTATGGTTCACTATTTTGATGATAATAGCTTACACATAAAAGATAGATATATGCTGTCGCGGGCTTTTTTATATACCTGATTATATACGTATAACTCCAGCGGTTTTTGTAGTTCATGCCAGAATAGCTTGCAAATGGCAGAATTTTTTCCTACTTACTTGACATTTATCGTTATACTTTGTACACTACACACGCTATCTTTATAAATTGTAGCCTATGTGTTATTCTGATGTATAAGCTATATTATTGTAAGTTTCATTAAAATTCATTCAGTTGTTTTTTTGTGAAAGAGCAACAAACATCCATACATTCAAACTTTCGCGTTAAAAATAGTAAAGATCAATTAAAATAATAGTTAAATAACCAATTTCAAAAATCATACGACTTGAAAAAAACTTCGAAGGCTTCTCCTTAATAGTTCTGAAGCAAACAGATAGAAAAATTAAAAATTTCCAAATCACAGGAAATAAAATGTAAAGTTTTGCCACAATTACAACTGAATATTTAACCAAGTAATTGATTGCTAATCAGCCAGACATTAAATATAATTACATAATGAATATAATCAAAAAGAATGAAATTAAATAAAGAATGTAATCAAAAAGAAGGAAACTAAATAAAGAATGTAATTATGACGAAAAAATTAATTATTTCTGACATTTTTGGCAATTTTTTCGTTGAATTTTTTTAGCTCTCGGAAAGGAAAAAGCAAGTTTCTTTTAAAAAAATAGTTTTATGTAAGAAAAAATAAACAAACAAAAAAAAATGAGAAATTTTCGAAATTACAAAATTTTATAACTATTCTAAAGGAATCCGCTTCAGCTCATAGCAAATAAATTAAGCAATAAGAGAACATAAAACGGGGAAATTCCCGTAATCTTTCATCACTCAAAGCTACTACCCTCCCCTTCCCGTGTTTAAACAGAACCATGAACAGAGTGACCTTCTCTGATTCTCTCGCGTATGCGCAAAGCACTCAAAATCTTGCGAGAGTTTTTTAAAGTTTTCATTACTTTTGAGAGCTTAATTTAACAGTTGAAGTTTCGAAATTTCATACATTGATTGTAAACAACGGTAATTTTTGAATAACAAAATGTAATAAAAATACTACATAGATGAATTCTTGCAGAAACGGTATTAGACGAAAAACACATTTTTTTTAATCCGCAATTTTTAAGCAATTATTTCAATCTTCGTATAGATTACGGATGATATTTGTCTACACTTGGGGAAAAGTTTCGATCGATTATCTTAATAAATGACGAAGTTATTAAATGTTTAATTAAAATTTTGAATATTTTTTTGAAAAACTGTAAAAACAAACTGTTTTTGTTATTTTATTTTTTAAATGACTATTTCTAAAAGAGAAAAGCATGAGCTTTTTTAGTTTAGTATATCAATTCATTAACGTGAAATAAACTCATACGGAACAATTTAGAAATCTTTATCATTAAAACGCATCAATCGTAAAAAATACAAATATTATTTTGCAAAAAAATATATACCGTATCTTGAAGAAATAAATGATCTTTTCAATTCTGTGATTATTTTTTTTGTCTGAGTTCGATAAAAACATTTAGATTGTTATTTTTAAAAAACGTGGAAAATGTCGGAACTTCAGTCCGTTGGAATGGAAATGACGCTCGGCGGAATAAGCAACCCACAAGGGTAAAATAATTACGCACTTTATGGTTTTTAGTTATTATATTTTTAACTAATTACAATATCCGAATAAATTATAGCCTATGTGTTATTGTGATGTATAAACTATATTATTGTAAAGTTTCATTAAAATCCATTCAGTTGTTTTTGCGTGAAAGAGTAACAAACATCCATAAAAACTTTCACGTTTATAATATTAGTAAGGATGTTAGTTAAAACTAACTATTAGTTTTTTCTCATAGGTATTATAATTCAGAAAATAGTTATTAAGAAAAATTTTTGACACTCATGAAATAAATATTTCAATTCGAATGCAAAAAATTACTGCGACTTAAATCATTTATTGAGTTTTTAGACATACGCATTTCTTGGAAAATTCTCTGCTTCTATTCGTAGTTCATATTTATATGCGCGAGTAATGCACATCATTAGTGAATGCTTTTAGAGTGTAACAAGGATTAATATTGAATGCCTTAAACTGTTCCAGTACAGTATTTCTGTCTTCATTTAGAGATTATGTTAAGAATAGTGCTAAGACAGAGAGAGAGATATGTGTTAAGAAAGTTAAAATAACTCTCAAACAATCGAAAAGTTAAAAAATATTAAATTTAATTTAATCATATAAAATTAAAAGCAGAAAATTTAATGAGTATAGAATTATATTAAAAGAAATCATAAATAAGGATAAAAAGAGGCTAAATTAGGAAATTATAATGCACCAATTCTGCAAAAAATAGTAGGTTCCTTTCTTTTTCCCCCGTAAGTTTTTAATTGAATAACAAAAACAAAATCTGAAATAGTAAATTTCATATTTTATGTAAATTACAGTATTTTTTAACTAAATTAATATTTAAAAAATTATAAAAGAAAACTATACATAACTTTATTGCTTAAGTGCAATATATTTTTAAGTAATTTTTTTCTTGCCAAAAGAATTTCCTTCTTGAGATACTGCCACCAGATTTCGATGATAAAACTTGATACTATGTGTGTGTATCGGAATTTTGTTTGATATCAACTGCAGTTTAAAAATAAACACGAGTGACATTGGGTTCTACGGAATGTGAACGGTTAAAAAGGCAAAATGAATTATACTGGCGTTTACAATGAAAAATATATGTATTCATTTGTTTTATGTATAGGGAAAATATGATGATGAAAGCTTACTACTTTATAAGAATTCTCAGAAGATAATTTTCCGCAATTCCTTAGGGAAAAGAAAACCTTCTTTACTTTTTCTAGGAATACTCATTTGAGATGATTCGAGGAAAATTTTACTTTCAGAAGTTTGTGAGTGATGTTTTTATGGATCTAGAACTTTTCCATTTTCCACAAAAAACATATTTTAATAATATGTTTTCGTTAGTTGTACAATAAGTGTGCTTTTACAAATTTCTGGTGATGCTTGAATAGAAGAAGAACGGTTGACACTCTTAAATCTTTTGCTCTGAAAGTATTACAGGTATGGATTGGAACGATTATCAGTTGTTCTTTTCAAAAGAGGATTAAAAGATGAATTTTGTTGCCAGGTATTAATACACAATATTAAAGTAAATGTATGGCCCATTGAAGTGCTTTATCTCCATATAATTTAGTATAATGCTGGAAAGAAATTAAGTGTATGTGAGTGGAGAGGTATCAAAATAAAAAGGTTGAAATGGTTTGAAAGAAAATAATCCTTAGTCATCATGTCATCCGTCATAACACTTTAAATGCATAATCATAATACATAAAATAATGAAATGTGAATATATTTCTCATTTTTTCCACAAAGGAAATCGCTATAAAAAATTTACATTTGTTGGGTAGAAGGTATAGCTGGTATGGGGACATTTCACCAAAAAAGAGGGGGGGGGGAATGCATTCTATGCTCGTTATGGTTTATTTTTCTTAAAAATTTATTTCAAATAAAAGATATATCTAAATATTTATAAATAATCTAAAATGAAGCAGAAAAATTTGCTTTTAAAGTGGGCAAGAAATGACAAATCCCAATGGAATAAGTAACGGTATCTTTCTCTGGCTAAAAAACGTTATATACTAAAACCAGTCTCACAGAAATTTACTTTATTTTCCAGAAAAAATATCTTAAACCTTTTAACTAATCTCATAATATTTCTATAGTTATTTTTATCTTTTTCAATATCTTTTGGTTTTTTAAATAAATAATGTTCAAAAAGTATAAATTGTTTTTCTGCGGTAATTAAAGCACGAAGTTATTTCAGGTGAGATGTCACGAACGTTTCGATTTTATTACTTGAAATACCGGCATAGAAAAGGAGAGGAAAGGCATCTTCATGAAACATGTATGTTCTTAAATATAGGTGCAATATACGTTTCTATTCTCTGATAAATAAGTAACTGAAATACGGGAGTCTCTTCATCCATAGATTTATTCGAAAAGTCGATACTTTCTATAAATAATCATCACATAAGGGATAATGTGCGAAAAGAGATAAAGAAAATCTTTCAGTCCCCGAAAATGAAATTCTCACATCCATTTGGATTATAATTCGACAATTATTCCTCAATAAAACATAAAAAGAGAAAAATATTTCAACACAACGGGAGCTATTGAGTTTTACTTTTTTATGTTTAATGAATTCTATACGAAAAAAGGTTTTATAATATGAATCTTTTTCTTCTTAAGGCGATAGGGTACCATCTTTACATTGATTTTTTGATTTTTCAGATTTGCTTTCAATTGCACATTATAAAGGTTAGTATTTAATAAGAACTCCATACACAAAAAATTTTAATTGCTTGCAAAATGCTTGGAAAATTAAAAATTTTTTAGCTTTTTTAAGCATTTTTTAAATCCCTAAGGCTTTTTTAAATATGTCTCTTTTCCTTTAAAATTTTTTTGTCCAAGTACCTTATAATACACTACATTAAAACTGTGAATGGGTTTTTTTCTGTTGCTGCTCTTTAATTTTTTTTATATTTAAACTTCTAAAAATTCTAAAAAAAACCATTAGTTTTGATTTTGAAATTTTTTAGAAAAAGTACTAAACATGTTAGAGCTAATTCCTGCACAGTTTTTCAAAACATACATTTCAGCACATGTATACAAAATTTCAAACCCATACTTCAATTATCAAAAAAGCCTTAGGGTTTTGAATAATAGTATGTGTACAAAAATTCAACATGGAGAAAAATGAGTTTCAAGTTTTCATTCCATGAAATAATATTCATCGAATAGTCTGAAACTTTTATGAAATGTTAATTAGCTTATTTAAAACTGCTTACCATAAAAAATTGCACAAATGTAGAGCAAATAAACAGTATACTGCCATGATGAATATATAGAAGAAAACTAATGAAAGATCAATATTTCATAAAACTTTATTTTAATAATTATATAAAAAAAATAAATACACACTTCAGAGCTAATTCCACATGTTCAGAGCTAATGCACAACATGTAAAAAAAGATGTTTATGCCTTTATTTTTTATTTCCATGATTTTAAGAGCCTTCGCATGTTAAATATTGTACACGAATGAAAGCAAAATCAAATAACAATTTATAGGTAAAATATATCAAAATCTAAAAACTGCATATGTGCATTTGTTTAAATAAATATCTTAAAATAATTTAATAATAAAAGTTTTGAATTTCACACACATGGGATATATATATATATATATATATCACCAAAAACAAATATATAAAAATGGTAGAGTTATACTTTTCGGGAACGATCCCATAGCAGAAAAAAGAGTGCAAATGTGCTTTTCCTAGCAAACGATGTAAAAGGCTAGATAAATAAAAAAATGTGAAAAAAGATATATCAATGTAGTTAAACAACAAATTAAAATCTGATATTTTATGCTTTTCGGGAGTCTAATAACGACTTAACGTATTTTTTCATAAATTCATTTATTTATTCATTATAACATATGTGTTTCCTTAGTGAAATGGAGAGAACCAGAAAGTATAGAAATAGTATGTATTAATTTCATTTAACCTTGTTTTTTATTAATTCTAAATATGATAATCAATAAAAAATCGAGCTAATACAGAATAGGGTAAAACTGGTACAAAAGTAAGCTCATTTTTGTAATAAGCATCACCAAAATTATGGAAAGTGTTTTCTCAAACCCAAATTTTGCAGGCCTGTGTAATTAATTATAAGACAATGGTATTAAATCAAACTAGGATTTCAAAAAAGGAGCAATTTTCTTTCAACAGTGTGCGTACATGTAACTTCAGATTCGTGTAAAAAATAAGTTTAAAAAAAAGTTGGAGATGTGGAAATGATAATAATTCTTTTCTTTTTTCATAATACAGTTTGTTAATATTAATGTTTTGAAAGCAAAAGACTTCTTGAATCATCTTTTGGATAAACTTTCCATTTAATTTCAGATTTGTGGAATTTATTTTATATAATCAATTGTGATTTGGCATGAAACAACGATAATACTGTATAATGTTACTTTCAAAAAATAATTCTTTTCTTAAATGTGTATGTCACTTTTCAATTACCTTTTTAAACCATGGAATATTTAAAATCCCTTAAATTTAAGTGGAATTATAATCGATATTAAAGAAAAAATTATTTTTGAAACTGCTGTCTTAAAATTTTGCTCATACATTCCTTTTTAGTTGTTAGTGAATTTTTTTTAAATTGTGTGTGTGTGAGAAGAAAACATGTAAAATAATTAATCAAAAGAGATTTAGTCTTAAGAATTTAGTTGTATTAAATCAGGAGAAAATTGAATAATATGAAGACAAAGAAAATTTTTTTTAAAAAAAATACCTATCCCAATAGGAGCGTGTTAATTCGTTTAAGTAAATAACTGTAAATAAAATAGGTAAATGAAAAATTAGGAAGTGTATATTTAAAGGGAAATTGGGAGTTGAAATTATTTGTTAAATACATAAATTCTCAAAGAGATTGGATGTGAATGTAATTCAAGAAATTCACAATTGTTAGAAATCTACTCCACACAAAAATAAAAAAGTAGTCTCTTTTTTTAATAATTAAGAATGGTTAAAGTATACTGCCTCATTTGATTGTTTATATAAATATGTGTAAATACGCGAAGAAAAGTACGAGAAATATTAAGTACAAAAACTAATTTGTCTATAACATATCTGTTATAAAGTGCAATCAGTTACTAAACAAAAATATTTTTAAGCAAGAAATATTCATATTTCTTAACAAAATTAAACAAATTTAAATATTTTATTAAGTCATGAAGTGATAAAGTAATGGAACTGAAGATTACAAAAATTTCTCCAAAAGTGCATCATTTAGCAGTGGTATATTATATACATTTAGATTGTCTAGTATGAATTATTTGTTTTTCATGTATAATGCTATATTCATTGTTTATTAATAATTTTTAATAGATAACTGTTATTCCACGCCTCCAACATATATTTATTTAAAGGAGTTTCGGACTTGATCTGAGAATTAGTAGAAATATTTGAGGAAAAAATAACTAAATTGCGAATAAATAACTAAATTGCGAATAAATAAAAATAATAGTTTTTAGGGGAGGATTTTTTTTCATTCCATTTTTACAATCCTTTCTTAATTGTTTAAATATAATATTGACTTATTTTCGGTTTTACTGAAAGAGTTTTTTTTTTCTGAAATCAACCAATCAATAAAGATCAAATGAGTTTACTATAGTCAATTAAAAGCCCCGCATCCAAGGGAGTGTGAAACTCATTATCTCCAAGCAACTAGTTAAATCCCTACTTAATAGAGTGTATTTTGGGAATTGATGACAATGTGTGTTCTTGACCATCCCAAGAGAGTTGGTAAATAATGAATAATTGGAGATTAAAAATACTATTCTCTCTTTTAGTCAATGTATAAAAAAAAAAGAGTTAGATTGCAGCATATTTCAAATTTTTTAAAATTTCTCATAGAATTTACCAATTATTTTCGAAAGCAGTGTAACTTCGAATCCAGTATTTAATTATATTTATTATGTACCTTAGAAACGCTTTAATTATGCATATCTGTTAAGAATATCTATAACCTGGACGCCCAATTTGTATAAAAAGGTGGTATGCGAAGTGAACAATTTTGTGCTAGTCTCTCTTTCTCTCTCTCTAGCATTCAGGGAATTAGATTTGGTAATTAATAACCTTTGACCAAAATATACCACTTTGGCCACATTGCATTGAGAACTAAAAGTTGAGGCAGTCTAATTTTTCTGAAAAATACATCTTAAAAAGTTAAAAACTGCTGATTCTCCGAAAATACTGAATTATATTTGAGTGGATTTGATTTCATAGAATAAGTTGAAAGATCAAGTGTGAAAAATAAATCCCCCCAAATATACATTAATAAATCAATTTTTTCCCAGATAGATGGTATGGATGCAATTTTCGTATAGCAAATTAGTCAAACATCATTTCTTTTCAACAGTTTTGTTAAAGGCGTTACGTTAAAAACAACACCTCAGGTTAATTATGTCAACATTGAATTAAATAATTTTTATGAATAAGTGATTTAGAATATCTCATACAAACAAGTGCTCCTCAAGAGATTCCTTAAAATCCATGAAGCAGCCGCATTTCCCTTTGATAGGGAACTTTTTGCCCCACTTTTCCCCCTAAAAATTCACTCTTATGCTTTCTATGCAATTAATTAAAAAAAAAGCTGAATCCAGTCATAGTTATTAACATAAAATTTAATTTTAACCATCTGTAATGCATATATATATATACATATTACATTACTGTGGCTAAGACTTTATTCTATCACGACTATAGTTATCTTAGGTTTATAACTATTTTGTGCATATTTTTGAAATATATATAGAGAGAGAGTCCAGAAAATTAACCCCAGTAATACAATTACAAACTCGCAAACTCTTAGACTGAATGTTATATTAAGAAAATAATTAAAGAATGGTTAACCCTGTTTCGGTTTCTAAATGAACCCAATGCCACCTGAGACTTGTTTGGTTTAACTAGTTCGATGGTATTCTTTCACCTCTTGCAACTCGAAAACATATCTGAAAGCATTATGATTCTGATGTAACGAACTCAGCTAAAATATTATGTAATAGGAAGAATGTAACTTATTCAACGTTCTTTTTTTAAATATTAAACGAATAATCCTTATAAAAATGTACATATTTGCTTTGAGTAATGATCTAAAATACTAAAATTTTATGTTAAGACTACTTTGTAATACAAGAAAATAAATAGAATGGAAATTCGTTTTCTCGATTCATTCTTAAACGCTGTTTATTAGCACATTTACCGGAAAATTTAAATTTCTCCTTTTCTTAATACTTCTTAACGCCTTAAGCAGGCAGCAGCTGCTTACAAGCAGGCGAAAAGTACTCAGGGATTTACACAATGTATTGATTGAAGCTTGTCTTACAATTCGTTATAAAATATTTTCCTCCAGCCCTTTCTCAGGTACAAGATGTATCGAGTACAAAAAGAAAAGGTTTGCGATTGGATTTTGGAGAAAATATTTAGCTCGTGACCATTTCGATATTCAAATATAAAAGAAAGAACATTCGAATTGTAACATTTAGAATAGATCCAAAAAATTAAACAACGTTATCAAAAAAACAAACTAATATTACAAATACAAATTGAAATTCAAGTGCTAAAACATATTCAGTTAATTTATTTTATAAAAGAGCAACAAAACTAAAACAAATAGTAAATTGAAACAAACATATTAAAATGAAGCAAAAATATATCAAAATTTTTGTATTCACAAATGAGTTCAGAATTAAATTAACGTAAAAAAAATTTAATGTGCATCGTTTCTTCAGGGTTGATTATTAAAAATAGTAAATAAATAAATAATCATGCAAATAATTAATATAAAAATAACTAAATAAAGACGCATATATATATATATATATACTGCTGAACACACAAAATGCAATACCCTGATGAAAGCATGCAGACCATGTGAAATTTACATCATGCTTTGGTGGCGATAAAATGTACAAATCATTAGCATTATAGCGCAGATGCAAATAATGGGCGACCGCAGCAGCACTCGTAAGCGTTATATAAGAGAAGAAAAAATTGGCAATGTAAAGTATGGCATTTTTTTTTTTTTTTTTTGCACTAAGCTGTTTACCTATGCCACGTGGAAGACATCGAGAGTCTTCTCACTAAGTTTCTGAATTCGACTGAGGAAAAATAGTAGCCAATTGGGATTGCGGATTATCCTTCAGAGAAATCGGTCAACGTGTTGGCGGATCTGTCTTTGCTGGATGCAGGAGGAAACGACAGACTAACAGAGCCTCGTTGTACCTGTTCCCGTGATGACAGGCGGATTGTGCACATGGCAGTGATGGATCGTGCAGCCACATCACGAACCATAGCACAACAGATTCAGTCTGTTAGTCATCATTCTTTGTACGCTCATACCATTCTTTTTTTGCAGTAGAGTGGAATATCCGCATGGCTTCCATTGAATCGTTTACCCCTGACTGGAAACCACAGGCGTTTGCGCCGCTAATGGTGCAATGAACGGCAGACATAGACAGTGGAATAGAACTACATTGTGTTTACTGACGCATCGCGCTACTGCCTGTAACGTAACGATGGTTGAATTTGAATTTGAAGACACCATGATGAGAGGCTGTTAAACTGCTGCGTTATGCATCGCCACACTGGCCCTGCACCCAGTATCATGGTTTGGGGATGGTATTGGATTTGACTACCGCAACTGTCTAGTACGCTTTGCTGGTCACTGAACAGCCATCGCTACATCTCTGAGGTGTTGGAGCCCGTGGTCTTCCCAGACCTTTAGCGCTTGCAATCAGCCATATTCCAACAGGATAATTTGCATTCGCAAGTGCCACGCAAAGTTAAAGAGTCCTTCTTTATCGATCAGATTGAATTGCCTCCTTGACCTGCTTGTTCTCCCAATCTATTGCCAATTGAAAACGTGTGGTCCATGCTTGCACAGCAACTGGCCCGGGATGCACCACTCGCTGCTACACTAGATCAACTTTGGCAATATGTAAAAAACCGCTTCAACTGCTGTACCCTAAGGATACATCCAAAGCCTGTTTGATTATGTGCCGAGACGTGTGGCAGTGGTTTTGGCCAACAATGGTGGGTACACTAACAACTGATTTTGTCATCGTTTACACGTCACAAGAGGCTGTAATTTTAATTGTTTGATCTTTGTACAACATGACATGGGCCAAATAAATTTCGTTGTGATATTTCTGGTCCTTCTTGGTGTTTCATCTTGTGTGGCCAGCAGTATATATATATGTAATAATTCTTAGTAATATAATCCTTTTAAATATCTTTTAATTATCTGGTCCATCCCTTCAGGAGCCACATTTTAGTAATAAAATAGCCAGCCGCCTAATGAGAATATTTTAAACTACATCTAGCTACTCACTCAGATCATGTGATTTGAGCCACCAATAAAAACTGAGATTCCTGGAGACCGCTCCCTCTTTCGCTTCTGTATTTGTCTGCATCAACATGTAGCCGGCAGCAGCTTGGTTTGTGTGTGTGTATTGTGTCGTCCTTGTCTTTCTTTGTGTTCAAGATGTATAATAAAACAGTTTTAATTAATCACAGGACTGCCTCGTCAATCCCAGCCAAAGAAACCATCAACAATAGAGATCATATTAAGAAATACCTTCCAACGGCCACGTATATTTCATATATATGATTTTAAAATGCATGTATCAGTAAATCAGGTGGAATTCTTAATGAAATATTACAAAATAAAATAACTATTCTTAAAAGCACAGCCTAACTTAAAGTAGTAAAAAAACTTATTGAAAAAATTAAAGACAAATAGATTTTATTCAGTCTATATTTTAGATCTTGATGATCTTTTCAACACTATTGATATCGATGATCAGATAAAAAATACTTTTAAAACTACATAAAAATAATTTCTGGAAAAATATTAACTATGACAGAGCTTTACTTCTCTCATTAAGTTTGCAAGTTAACTGTCTGGCTAATTTATATGTACATTGTAATGAAAATAACTTCATAATAATTCTGAATATTACATTTTTCTATAGATGATACTATCCTTTTTCGCAAGCAAGAAAATTTTAGACCTAACACTAAATTTTATCTTGAATACCTTAATTCATTACAGACAAATATGTAGTAAATTTTCTTGATATACAATTAAAATGTAAAATTATAACTACTAATATTTATGATAAAAGGGATGAATTTTTAAATTCAGGATTATAAAAGTACCTCATTGGGAAAGTAATGTACATGTTTCACTATTTAGAAATATTTTTATTAATTACATACAACGTAACAAATTTCTTGTTTAAAAAAGCTCAGAAAAAATTTTAAAAATTTATAAATATTTTATTAAATACTGTTTAATTCAAAAATACCCAATTAATTTTATTAATAGTTGATTGTTTAAAGAAATTTCTAAATTGTAAGGATTAAACTCTTTAGAAGATTAATAGTTTATTATTATAGATTTCATCATTTTTCCTATTTAAATATATTTATCCTTACCTACATATTCTAATTACAGTTAAAATTACGTATTCCTTTTAGTCTTGTTTTAACTTTTATAATATTATTCTTACAAATATATTCCTAGAATCTCAAGTAACTGTTGTATAATTCTTTATCACTTCCTTTTGCTATGTGCTACAATTCAGCCAATACTATGCTTTGAATTTGTATTTGTGTCCACGATCTGGCAATAACTTGTTTATTATACATAGATTCAGAGCAGACTATGTATTTTTGAATGCAGTTTTTCCGCTAAGCTACCTTTTTCTTGCAATGGATTTAGAAATTCTATCCATTACTTTCAATAGGATTTCGTTAAGTATTATAAACAGAAAGGGTGAAGGTTGGCTAGCCGGAACACCTGTTAAACCCCACTTTTATATACTTTATATATATATATAAATATATATAAGAGCTGTCCTATGTCAGCATTGTTTATTATACTGCAGCATCTATATTTTTTTAAATCTAATATATGTTTTAAAATCCAACATTGGTTTTTTAATATTTCATTTATCTTTACTGTTTTAATGATTTATGTCTCTGTAGTACAGAATAATTAACTATATATATATATATATATATATATATATATTATTTATATATATATATATATTATTTATATAGATGGTTTTTTAGTGGTGTCTAGTGGGTTTTAATGGTGTCCAGGGTTTTTAATTAAATGCAAAAAAGCCAATTAATACAAAGTTACTACTTAATCATCTTCAAAGACATTTCAAATATTTACAAATATAGTAGAATGCAATATAATATTTTAGGGGTTATTTAACCAGCATTATATAGCGAGACACACCCAGAACTGTAGCTCGGTTCATCGAAGCTCATCGACCACACCGCTCTCATCTCTTGTATTTTAACTCGCTTCTTTCTAATCCGTACCCTTTCAAGGAACTGACAACTAACATTCCAAGGGGGAATGTATCGCCATCTATTGTAGAGGATGTAACCCATTGATTGGAATACATTTATATTCCTTATTATTTAATATCCTACATTTATATATATAAATGAAATAAATAAATTTAAATTACATGCTTGAAAAATAAGTAAATAAATAATGTACTTAATTCTATCTTGTAGTGGTAGCATCCCAAATGTCGATCTATCCTACATTTGACTTTCCAGTTGCATGTCTTCTTTCAAATCTGTTCCCGAATCCGTTTGGGAGGCCCATATAGGTCGAAGAAAGCATGGAATTCAGTATTGGAACGTTCTCTGATCCTATACATCATTCGTAGGCTCCGTTTCAATCTAGACCAGGAGTGGTCAATTATTTTGGCTCGAGAACTATATTGTGGAAGCGGGGAACACCGGAGGGTCACAGCTTTTTATATTCATTCGTTAGCATCTCAGAAAAATTCAAAACAGTAGCATAAAGATCAACTAAAATAATGGCAGTTTTATCCAATTTTTAGATTGTGATAATTTCATATCATCTATAGCTGCGAGCGTATTAAATTCTAGAATAAGCCTAATGAGACAAATGTATCCATTTCCACAATTTTTTTTAAAAAAAATCAGGAGTGAATTGCTTGTTGAAACAGCCTGCCTGCTCATTTTTTTAAATCCTGAAATCTTTTGTGACCTTGTCATCCAAACTTTGTTCATGATCTTTAATTTCTGCACAAACACTTTCATTTGCTTTTTTTTCTCAATAAAGGAACCCGGTTTTCCTTTAGTGGAATATAAAAGACGAAAATCCGTTCAAAGAGGATTTTCTGGCTCTCTTGGAGGGCCGGAAAGAAACTTTTCTAGGGGCTATTTGCCGACTCCTGTCCTAGAATATTTAGTCAGTCATTAGCCGGCAAAGGTTAATGCCGGTAAAGGTTATGCAGGAATTTCTCAAAATTCGGCATCTTTAATCTTATTTAAAGCTACATTCTATGGCAATAAACGAATAAATAATAAAAACCAATACACCAAGATAGAGTTTTCTGACTGTAATGAAATTTTCACAGAAATACTTTTTAGTCTATACCAATGGTTCCCAACCTATTTTGGGCCATGCCCCACCTAGGCATATCTAAAATTCTGATGCCCCCCCCCTCGTGATATTTAAATTTTGTTATTCAAAGTTTTACGGTTATTCAGCTGAAGGAAGATTAAAAGGCCATTAACTTGGTATCTAAACAAGCTTCCAAAGAATAAATCATCCATGAAAGAGAAAAATAAAAAAATGAGAGAACAGTTAAATAAATAATGTTTCCAGACATATAATAGAGAACTGAAATGCAGAATTTGCAAATATTTGAATGAAACGTTATTCTGAAATATTTTGGTCATTTTCACTATTGAACTAATAATAATTAAAAATAAAAATTGAGCTCACCGAAAAATGTCTGTTAGTGAGATCCTGATGTGTCATGTCTGCGACAGAGAGATTTTAATCAGGCTCCATTTTAGTCAGCTTAAGTCTATTTAAGCCACATTCAGCCGGAAATATCTTGTATATCAATTACACGAGTAGATGCAAATATTATTATGTATGCATTAACACGAACATTCACTTCCACAGACTCACTAGAAAACAATTCACTATCAATAACTCCTTCTCGAATTACCCCACAGTCTTTGGTATAGTTAGCCGAAGGGTGCACGTTCTGCCTATGACCCACCAAAATATTGCCATACCCCACGTTGAGAATGATGGGTCTTTACAAATAATTAAGTTTTACTGAGAAAATTAATGAATAACCTGCGAACTTCATGATATCGGAACTGAGCATCGGATGACGAGTGTGAAAGAGAAATTCCGGTTCTAAGTTATAACCATCATTGGAATTGGATTCTGTCTATTAGCTTAGACCAAGAATGGGCATTAAGTCGACCCAAGAATGGGCATTAAATTGACTGGTGGACCACCAAGACATTTTGGGGTATAGCTTAAAGAAGGTCTAAGACGCGCATATATATACTAAAATAAACATATTTATATAACACGACGCCAACTAGACAGGTTAATTGACATTTTGGAATCGATGCGACTGTATTTACTAAAGCAAATGATTTGGTGAATGTGTAGACTACACATGTGCCTTCATTAGAAGCGCACAGTGACACTCAGCACATTCTCTGCTGTTACAGGGGAGAAAAGTGATCACCGCGATACCAGTCGTTGAGATTAGTTTTTACCCACACACCGACTGAAGTGTCTCTGATCAGCTTCTCTCGTGATAGCATGAGACTGGCTTCTGAGACATCACCCCAAACTTCTTCTGAATTGGGTTCTCGCGTTGATGTCACACCACACGATCCAAAAGCGAACATGCTAATTATAAATTCATTGGTTCATGTAAGTTGGCTGCATTGAATACGCCCCTGCTCCTTGGTTTAGAAATCGCTCATAGTTGTTCAAAAATTCAACTTGACAATTTTGCGTTACTCATATTTTTGTAGTAAAACTATATATGTAACAACCCACTTTGGGTTATTGGTGTTTGAGGGTTCGAACAAAGATCAGCCATAGCATGTTTTAAAAGGAATTTTATTTATCTCTTTTACTTAATCAACACAACTAAAGGTAGGAAATGCACTTAGTAAATAATTATAAGAGCAATCGCGCGCGCGCGCGCGCGCGCATGAGTTAAATTTACTGACATATAATTAAAGTTTATTTTTAACTTACTGTTGCAGCACTCTTGGCTCCTACGCATCATTTCACTGTAATTATGTTACTTAAATATACGACCTTTGGTCGTAAATCTTAATCATAATTTTATCATTTAAAATATTCAATTATCTACTATCAACCATCCATCGACTAACCGTCGACAATCATCACGTACCTAAATGCCTACGCCTTAATAGAACAACTCATTTAAATAAATCCCATTTTCTTCGATGGAAAGTTTTCAACAGAACTTGCAGTAAATGAGAATAATTTTATCCAAGAGATTTAATGGAAGATTCGTAGATAGACCCATTACAACTAGTTTTCTGTCATGTTTTAAAAGATGCATACAATGTTGAAAACAAGTGCTAAAAAATAAAAAACATACAATTTTAATATATAATGTTAAGAAAAGTTTTTCTGTACAATGGTGAATGCAAAACGTGTGTTCTATATATTTCACGCAAGTGTGACATTTCCTAAAAAAATACATGTTGAAAGGCATTTCAAAATCATGCAGAGGGAAACTTTTAATACAGTTTCCGTTCAAAAGCGAATTGCCTAAGCAAAGATTTTAAAAAATTTGATTGCAATTAATTGGACAGCAATCATGTTTTATTAAACCCAATGTAACATGTAAGGCTGCCACAGTTGCATCTCTTGGCGTGAGTTGTGTGTTAGAAAAGCAAAAGAAACCTTTCGCAGTTGGAGAAAAAATAAAAAAGTGTTTCTGGAAACTAGATATTCATTATTTGATTTATTCAAGAACGGAAATGAGATTATTTCCGCAATTAAAGAACTTTCCCGTGGAATTGTCATATAGAAATGCTGAATTTTGATCTAGCTCATCAACCAACCAAAGATCTTCAGCTGCTCTTTCTTGTAGTTTAAAGAATCTATGGACGTGGTTGGGATATTTCTCAACTTCCAACTTGTATAGGAATGGTATTTAGGGATAGGAGTGAAAAGGAACAATTATTAACAATATTACCTTTAAAGAAGCAAACACGATGTTCACTGCACTTTAAAATATACATAAAGGAGAAAAAATTCGAATTTATAAAGTTGTATCAATAACAACCGATGGTTCCCCATCAATGACAGTCACAGTCAATGTATATTTCTTTTTCTTTCTTTGGACTACTTGCCAACAGGCCCCCTGTTGTAAAATTCTGAATATGCACCGTGTTATGGGAATCTGCATGAAAATTGTGAACTGTATTCAAGAAAGAAGTCTACAAAGAATGTTTCAGACCCAACTCTAAGAAAACGAATCTGATTATCAGGGGCACAGCTACCACCGTATCAATTATACGGTGCCCCGAGCTACAGGGCCCCTACAAAAAAAGCTTAAAATGTTACACAAAAAGGGTTTTAAAAAATTTTGATACAGGGGCCACTCAGGACTAGCTAAGCCAGTGCTGATTATCATGCAGATGTTCGTTGGTTAAGGAGGTTTTACACAGATTCAGGGGCCTACTAAGAGATTTTTAGGAATCCAAAGAGGGAGCATACGTTGAAATTAGTTTGTAGTTGTGTGTGTCAAAAGTTTCATGCTAAGAGTGGCCAGCAAAATATTGCACCACTTCCTAATGATCAAATGGAAAAGTCCTTTGAAATAATAGGGGTGGACTTTAGAGAGATTAAATGTTGTGTTTCTAAACGTCTCTCTTGAATCAAGTCTCTATTCACACGAAGTTAATATTTTATATCGATACCGTTTCATAGACGACCACTTAGAATTCCGTGCAAGATTAGCAGTTAGTAATTATGTACCGAGGTATTCGAAATTTGCGGACTTCTACTAATTCTAACTAAGAGGACCAACTTTAGGGGAAATTGATTTATTTTTTAATGTATTTTGAATTGTTTGATAATAAATGCATCACCTGATCTATATATATAAAGGAGAAAAGCGACTCACTCACTGACTGACTGACTGACTGACTGACTGACTGACTGACTGACTGACTAATCACGAAATCTCTGGAACTATTCAACCTACAGACTTGAAATTTGGTAGACATATTCCTTTGATAGAGTAGACATCAGCTAAGAAAGGATTTTCCGAAATTCGAAACGCAAGGGGGTTACGGGGGTTAAGGGCTTTAATAATAATTGTTTCCATGTTTAAACTACTTGATGTACAATCTTGAAATTGAGTAAGCGGATTCCTTTCAGAGAGTAGAGATCCGCTACAAAATGAGTTTGCTGAAAATCGACCCCCAAGTCGCGTTGCAGGGGCTTAGGGGGCATTATAGATAATTATTTCCAATTTTAAACTATTTGACGCACTGTCTTTAAATTTGATACATAGATTCCTTTCGTAGAATATTGATCAGTTACAAAACGGGTTTTCTGAAAACAGACTTCTAAGTGGCGTTGCGGGGGATTAAGGGGCGTAATAGATAAATATATCCCTTTTTAAACTACTTCACCTACCTGCTTGAAAATTGGTAGGTAAGTTTCTTTCCTGGAGTAAATATCCGCTACAAAATGAGTTTTGGGAAAATTGACCCCCAAGGGGTGTTGCGGGTGCGGGGAGTTTAAGGGGCGTTATAAATTCCTATTTTTAAGTTATTAGACGTACAGTCTTGAAATTTAGTAAGCAGATTCCTCTCATAGGGTAGAGATACGCTAAAAATGGGTTTCGTGAAAATTGCTCCCAAGTGGCGTTGAGGGGACTTAAGGGTCGTTATAGATAATTATTTCCATTTTTAAACTATTAGACGCACAGTCTTTATATTTGAAAAAGAGATTTCTTTCATAGAGTAGATATCAACTATAAGAAGGTTTTGTGAAAACAGACCTCTAAGTGGCGTTGCAGGGGAATAAGTGGCGTAAGAGATAAATATTTTCGTTTTTAAACTATTTGACCTACCTGCTTGAAAATTGGTAGGAATGTTTCTTTCATGGAGTAAATATCCGCTACAAAACGGGTTTGGAGAAAATTGACCCCCAAGGGGTGTTGCAGGGGGTTAAGGGCAGATATAAATAATTATTTCTTTTTTTTAAACTATTAGACTCATAGTCTTGAAATTTGGTTAGCAGATTCCTCTCATAGGATAGAAATACACTGCAAAATGTGTTTTGTGAAAATCGACCCCTAAGTGGTGTTGCGGGGGTTCAAGAGACGTTATTGATAATTTTTTTGCATTTTTAATTAATTGGACGCACAGTCTTCAAATTTTGCTAAGCAGATTCCTTTCATAGAGTGCAATTCCCCTACAAAATGGGTTTTGTGAAAACAGACCCAGAAGTGGCGTTGCGGGGGCACAAGTGGCGTTATAGACAATTATCCCCATTTTTAAACTGTTCGACGTACAGTCTTGAAATTTGATAAGCAGATTCCTTGCGTAAAGTAGAGAACCACTACAAAATGGGTTTCGCGAATATCAACTACCAAGTTTAATTTCGGGAGATTAAGAGGCGTAATCGATAAATATTTCCATTTTTAAACTACTTGATCATCCTGCTTGAAAATTGGTAGGCATGTTCCTTTCATGAAATAGAGTTCCTCTAACAAAGAGTAAAATGAAAATTGACCCCTAAAGATGTTTGCGAGGGGTCAAGAGGAGTTACAGAAAAAAATTCCTGTTTTTAATTGTTAGACCCATATACTTGAAATTTGTTAAGCATGTTTCTTTTGTTGAATAGGGATCCACTAAGAATAAATTTTAAGCAAATCAAGAGTTCTGGGGGGTTGCTGGGGGTTACTGGTACGTATTGACAAAAAAAATTACTTTTTTCGAGCTACAAGGACTATAATAATGAAATTTAGTTTGCATTTTTCTTTTGTTGAATTGAAATCCGCTAAGAGCGGTAATTTTGGAAAACGGCTCTCAACGGGATTACGGGGATATTTATAGTAAAACTTTTGCTTTTTTCTGTTAGAATTAGACTTGAAATTTGGCATGCATGTTCAATTTACGGAGTAGAGATCCACCGAAAATTGGTTTTGCGGGAATCCACTTGGTTTTTGAGTTACGAAAGAGCAAACATCATTCTATGCTTCAATTTTAGACATTTTTAGAAAATACAAATTAGATGAGTTATGCCCTTTTTTTTTTATCAACAGGTGACAGTTACAGGTATAAGTATATTTTTCAATTCAATCGAATTCTTAATGCTAGGACTTAGATATCAATAATTTATATATATATATATATATAAGCAGTAAAAATTTATAAAGCATCATGAAATACCCAGCGAAGCGGGCGGGTAACAGCTAGTATTATTATATTTGTGCATAATTGTTATGTTTGTGTCTTGCAATTTGCGTTAAATATTAAATGTGGTCTTAAAACAGGGTTTTTTTTATTGTAGTTATGTATGTAAGTACATATTCCATATTTATTATTGTTATAATAAATATTATAGACCTTTTTTTGGCTCACCACACCTACGTCACCAGGTGGACCATAACACTTTAAAAATTAGAAGTAGACTGTTCCATGCAAAAGTCTGCCCACCCTTCACTTTAACTATATCAATGCCTAAC
Source organism: Trichonephila clavata (assembly GCA_019973975.1). Taxonomy (NCBI): domain Eukaryota; kingdom Metazoa; phylum Arthropoda; class Arachnida; order Araneae; family Nephilidae; genus Trichonephila; species Trichonephila clavata. The sequence continues at coordinate 82,698 of BMAO01006331.1, read as the reverse complement.
ATAACGGTTCACGTGTATTATAATTTGAGATGAGTGAAAGACAACATTGGGAATTGACTATTGTTCTCACAGACTGACAAAGAGTAGTAATGGTACCATTTAATTTGATAGTCAAGCCTCTTTGACACTTACAATGCGTAGAGGAGAACGTATGCGTATGTCCAGAAGTGTTCCCCTTTATTTCCCTTGATTTACATTTCGACGGGACAATACCTAGCCGTAAGCGGCAATTATTTCCATTGTGGTCAAACCCTTCCAAGTACATCACCAGATCGATCCGCAATATGACATATTGAGGGGGGGGGGTATATGTCGCTAGATCTCATTACTTTTACTCTACATGTGCATCTACTTACATTATTTGTCTTTTTAGGAGATCTTTTTCTTTGTGTGTATGTGTATTTTAGAGTGAACAGCTTAGGAAAGAAATAAAAAAAAAACAATTTTCAATACTTTATTATTGTAGTTTCAATAAGGCCCCGGCTGCGGTGGCCGAGTGGTCTAGGCATCGGATCATGGCTAGCATGTCATGAGTTCGATCCTAGTACCACTAAAGACCCGCCGTGTAGGGCAACTATGCACGTTAAATCTGTCGAGAGCTCAAACGTCCTCACGTTGGTGTGGTGTGGTAGTTCGGAGAGGGGGTGTTAGCTCAGGTGTCGTCCACGTCAATTGACCATGGTTCAAAACTACGCGGACCGTCGCCAAAAGCTCTCATGTTGCTAATCAGTGCGACGTTAATATTCTCTCACTCACTCACTTCAATAAGGTCCCTTAGTTACACGTGATAAAAATTTTCGATTGACTCGTAACTCTGAATGCGAAAAGGAATTACAGTTGTAATTTCTGCGCAATGCAGCAGCAAAACAAATATTATTTTAAATTTAGTACCTGGAAAGATTTCTTCATATGTATCCTGAAGACTTAATTGTCAATTTAAAGTTGATTTCATAAGACAAGAAAATAAAAAAGTCTTCTCGAATGGCTAAGGGCCAAAGAGTTGTCTTATCATGTAGATGAAAGCCAAAGCTAATCATCAAAGCCGAAGTAAATATACAAAAACAAAATTGAAACTCTAAAAGGAATAGAAAATTTCTCTAAAAATAATAAAGATTTTCTTCGAGGAATCCTTTTATGTAATAAATAATTCATGCAGTTAGTGTGCGTTTTATAGCCTCACATGAACTCTAAGAAGGATGCTATCGCGGTTTTATTTGATGCGTTGAATGAATGAGAAGTGTTGCTTAGGGAAAGTAACTGATGCTTCACTTTCATTAACTCTGAACGAAAAATGGAAACAATTCATCATGAAAAAGGGATTTTTTGTCACAGTCACATACATTGATAAAAGAACCATACTTTTTGCTGATAATTATAAGCTAGTCTTAGAAATAAGGACAGTTTTTATTCAATGCGAGAAATTGAAAACTTGTATGAACTTGAATTACAAGTTTCACTTGAAGTTTATGTACGAGACAATAAGATACCTTTTTCCTTATCATTGCTTTCCAAATTTTTATTTAAAAAATTTTCTTTTCCATCGCAACTGGATGTCATTCCTGAAATAGCTGGAAAACCTTTAATAATTCAATTGTTTAAATGTTTTATTACTTAGCATTAGTAGTTTGAAGTGTTGTAAGTTTTCGAACTTTTGAATACTTGTGTGACAAATTTAGAGAAATTGCATCTGCATTGACATTATTCGAGTGATTGAGTGTGCCCTGTGATAGATTGAGTGTGCACTAGGATGTTATAAATCGTTAGCAGGGGGGAATTTGATTTTTTACCAGAAGACTCCCGAGCATGTGTTTGAACCTGGACAGATTCCAAACGGCATGTATTTGGAACCTCGGCTCGACGGAAACAACTAATTCGCTACAATGAAAACTAGGTTACCTTGTAGTTTAAACCATCCAATAAAAGAATAAAAAAGTAAGGCTATTTTTTTTTTGTTAATTCAACTACAAATGATTTTCTTAATTTTACTTTGCTTCAATTGACTGTAGTGATGAATGAATAAACAAGAACGGAAATTGTAGAAATTTAAAAGACACTAGAAATGAGAAGAGACAAAAGTTTTCTATTTCTTCTTGTATGTTTTCCTTTATACTTGCTACTGAGCAGAAATTCTGTAATTCTTTACGGATACCCTAATTCTTTTATTTCAGAAATAAATACTCAATTTCTTCTCAGAGGTATTTCTTTAAAAGATCAATCAGACGGAAATCACGAAATAATTTTCTTTGTACTTTTCATTTAAAGTCTGGTTGCACTTATTAGCAGCAGTTAAGAAAATTGAATAATATCTTAACCCGGGAACAGGCTCACACTCAATACTAACGCTAATGGTCGCGTGGGGTGACTTAGTCACCCCAATCCTTTTTTTTTTATAATTATTTCTATTGTACAAAGTAAAAATCATTATTGCCATGAATAATTTAACTAAAAGAAATTATAACTACCTACTTTTAAGGTTTTTCTTTGAAAATTTGAGAAAAAATATCTACCAAATAGAGCTAAGAAGTTTCAAATCGGCGTGACTATAATAAAGGACAGAAATCACAGACGCTTTTCGCTAACATTACAGGAATGTTATTTGCATTCAAAACTGTCATATTTTGTTTAAGTTGTTGTAGTTTTATTGTCCTTTGATGATCGACAAATAGTATATTGAACTTTCTTGCTTGTGTCTTTTTGACAGGGTGAAGTGTGCTACACTTATGACATCATATTTTTCTTCATGGAGTTCTTTAGGTAGCATTTGAAAATTTCCCCTTCAACTCAAACGTTTCATGTTCATCACTTTTCTCTAGTTTACTTTCGCTATATCATGATTAATATGCAGTATTTCAGCAGGTTTTTCCCTTGCTTGATCAGTCTCAACTTCTTCCAATACCATTTCTTTTTATTTCTTTTTCTTTTGCTCATTTACATTTATCAGCCATTATAAGTCGTGAAACACAGCAATCAAAACCACTAAGCTGTTCACATGGAAAAGATGCAGAATGTTTATACAAAACATTTTGGAACGGTTGGGGAACTCAGTCAAAACAAGTACCTCAAGATTGCAAATAAACGTTTGCCACTCCCAAAAAAGAGAGATATGTGACAAGTACATTTTAGTTCCCATAAAGACTGTTATATAGAAGGATACTGCCAAAGTCATTGGAAATAAATAAACAGTTTTCCAAGAATTAACGATTTCGTGAGCCTGGGGTGACTCTTTGCCCTACGCCCGCTCCCTGATTAAATATCACAATCCAAGTTGTGAAAATATTTTATGTTATTCAGTTCATCCATGGAGATTTTAAAATCCATATTACACTGCGAAATTTACCACGTATCGTCTTTTAAAACTCTTTCAGAGTGGCATAGAAAATTTTGTTTTATATGTATTGAATCAGAAAATCATGAAAGTTCTTTCATCTTTGATTTCTTAAAATTTGTATTTTATATGAGAATGTAAAGTTGTATTATTAAAGAATAAGAAAAAAACTATCGAGAGATATTAATCTTCCTATATTTACTTGTTAATTCAAATAACTCCAGAAATAAAATTAATTCCCCTTGATAATTTCATTTTTTTAGAAGAAAAAATAAGATTATTTTTAGATCCTTAAGACTTGATTTAATTTCCATGTTTTTTCTTAGATTTCAGTAAATCTCACAAGTTATTAACTTCTTGACCGTATCATTTGTAAACAACATTAAATAATTTAACAAAGATTTGATTCATCTCATGAACATAATTAGATTTTTCCCTTTTTGAGATGCTACAATGAATTCTTCTGTAAAATCTAAAAAAAATATTAGAAAACTGTTACGATATACTTTCTTTAAATAAAATAGGATGTTTCAGAATTTATTTGATGTAATATGAAAGATATGCAATCTAATTACCATCACTTAAAGCAAATTGAAAAAAAATTGAATTGAATTTATTTATTTCGTTAAGAAATAATTTTGTTAAACCTATTTTTACAATTTTTTCAAAACAAATTCTAATGAACTTTACTCCATTTCTCTCAAATTACTTGAAATGTAATTCACGTGACAAAAATATAAGAAGTTTCAAGTGAATGATAATTTCATATTTCCTTTCAAAAAAGTTCCAAAAATCGTAACAAAATTTGTTTGAAGCGACGGTAATTAAGGGATTCAAAGTCATTTACCTGGGCATATTAAATCGCAAAGATCAGAAAAGAGGATTTGTTGTTCTCATTGCGGATCCAAATTACGAGATATTTACTTTAATAAGCAATTAAATATTAAAATCTATTGAATTGCACACAGGAAAAACTAGAGTACAATTCAAAGTTGTTTTATAAAACAGATGCATTGGATTTTATAATTTTTCCTGTTTTTATGACTGCAATTCGAATTTGAATTCAATTCAACTACTTTTAGTTTGGATGTTATATTCTCAGTAGCTCAGACAGGAAACTTTTCAAGAAATCGAAGTCACGGATCGAAAGCTCACTATTCTCGAATCATACGCCACCCAACATATTCTTTTCACTTTCTCCAGAGCCCAAAACACTAAAAAGAAGTTATGGAATAAATAATTAGCATTCATTAATAAAATAAGTTATTAGTAACAAATACTTATTGAAATCTTACGTACTATATGAACAGGATTATAATCAAGGGGGGGGGGGATTAAGGGTGATGGGAAGGTCCAGACACAATTTCTATATATGTTTATGAAAAGTATCTAAGACTTCGTTCCACACACTATTTTACTTATATTCAAATCAGTTTCTGATTAAATCTGTATTTACTCATACTATCTTAAAATTAAACTTTAATGCTTAGTTGACTGTTCTTCAGTACATATTTTACAATTTATTTAGCATCAAATTACTGTGTCGAATTTTAGAGCTCAAAGAGTCGAGGATAAATTTGACACAATCTCGTACGCATACATCTAAAAGCACGGACTATAAAATTAGAAATAATTGTTAATTGAGCTTTCTTGTTTCTTTAAAATGTGATCCTCTTAAAATACCATTCAGGAATTTAATATAAAAAAGGCCTTAAGGAAGTTTATTTTCTATACAAAAAAAAAGAATGGAATCCAAAATTCAAAGAGAGAAGTTGATACATTAATAGCAAAAGGAATCCATTCCAAATGATGACAAGCTCTAAAAAGGCGTACTTTTGTTTGCTGGTATGAAAATGTAATCGCATTATTTATTTCGGGAGGGAGTTTTGGATTGAAAAAGACGCTCGTTGCTTCTCCTTTTGTTCGAAACAAAAAATTAATCGATAACGAAAGAAGAATACTTGAGCTTCGAGCAATTTGTTGTTATCGCAGACCGAACGAGAACGAGCTTTCGTTTTAGGTAGAAAAATAAAAAATATACTGCAGAATAATTTTCATTTTTATTCGAAAAAGAGACCAATGATTTAAAAGTACATTTTTATACTAAACTGATGAAAACATCAGCTTCCCCTACAGTTTTTGAACTTTCAAGAACTCAAACAATAGTAATTTATGGAACTGGTTATCTCATAGAAACAAAATTTCAATATCGGAAATAATTTAGTCTAAACGTATAAATTCATTCATTGTTTATTAATGGTTTGCTTCAAAGTAACATGAGAACAACCCGCGTAATTGTGAACCGTGATCAAGTGATCAGGATGACACTTGAACTGGAACCCCACTCTCTAAACTACCACACCACGCCAAGTAAGGTCATTGAACCTGGACAGATTTAACGTGCCTCTACAGGGTGATGACACTAAGACTCGATTCAGGTCTAACAACGTGAGGTCATAGCCACTAGGCTACGAATCCAATACAGAGTGAATAATTAATAAATACAATTCAAGTAGAAAGTGCTAGAAACTAAAGAAAAATGGATACAAAATCTGGTTGCCAAAACTAAAGTTATTTGCATAATAATGTTGATGGAAATTGAAGAAAATCAACTTCATAGAACAAGTTATTTCAAAATATTATAATTCACACACACGATATTATTGAAATCATGAAACCCCATTAAAAAGCTAGGAGAGTTTTGTGCTCGATATTTTATTACTAGAATAATTACCATTGAAAGAATTATGTGGAAACCCTATTTTAAAGTTTTATTTTCAGGTTATTTTAACTGGGTTATCACACACTAAGTAACCAAAAAGAAATTTTTATCTGTTTTTTGTACATTTATTATGAAAAAGAGAAATAAAGAATTATGTTTAACAAAAACAATATCCAACTTAACTCTGCGCTTTCAAATACAAATAATATTTTACTTTCGTAAGCAACTATTGACGAGAAGAAATTTGGAGGTTTTTTATAAATTTATATTCTAGTTAAAGATTAAGATTCATCGAAAAAAATGCTTCAATTTAATCTCTATTTAAAATATATTTAAATTTTTGCCTACAATTTGAGGTTATTTTCGACTAATATCTAAGTAGCATTTAGTTCCTAAAGTTAAATAAAAATTAGAGAGGAGATATTACATAAATTTTTGGTGAAAAGATAATTCCGACAATATAAAATGACAAAATTCTTTAAATTATTTTAGTAAGCGTTTAAATTATTTTAGTTTAAATTATTTATCATTTAAAAAAAGGAATAAAGTAGTTATTGAGATATCGGTTGAAAATTTAAACAAACACTCCTCCTAACCAGTTGATAAATATTTAAAAGATATCAAAGTTGTAATCACGAAATATTTTTTTCTTTTGTTCTCTTCTGAAACATTTCAATTTGTGTATATGGCCATCATAGTTCCCTGAAGAAGCACTTGAATACCTTGATGAAATATTTTAAAATTCTGACAGCAATGATTACTTACTGCATGGGCGAAGACATCAGCAGGAAGACTAAGGGTAGTCAAGATAGATTGAATTCAACTTATCCTCATAGAACAATCTAGGACTTGTGGTCCTGTAACTGCCCACTGCATCAACAAAACGGTCTGAATATCATTATTATTAAGTACAAGTGTCATCCAGTGGGTGGTGAAAGTCTTGAAGCACTCAACATATGACTTACTCTTGTCATGATGATGAGGCAGGCTATTTCTACAATTCTACTCCCATTAGTTTGATTTCACTTATCTTGATTATTTGAGATATATATTGTTCTTAAAGTTTCACATACAAGTCATTATTGGCTTCTGTAAATTACTTTAGTGAGAGTTTTATGAAAACTATTTACTCCTATGCATTAAATTTATACTTTAAATTATGCACTAACACAAAAATTTTGTTTAGTAAGAATCGAAATAATAAAACTATTAACGAAAAATAAAATTATTCAAATATGTACAAGTACATAAATTTCTCTAATGCTTTTAAATTCCGTTATGAATTAAATGCAATTTTAATTCAAATGAAATTCTGGTGTCAATATCATATTGCTATGCTGTTGAGTAAAAATGAGAAAATAAATCCGTTGACAAGATTTTAAAATGTTTTGTTCTCCTATTTGCGTTTATTTAAGTGTATTAGTGCATAAAAACGAAACTAATGATTAAAAACACTATATTAATCGTTTTTTTAAAATTCCAATAACAAAGATTTAAATGTGTGTGGTTTTTTTCCCCTCTTTTTTATGCAATTGCTGAAATGTTTTTCGAGAGTATAAAAAGTAAACCCTTACAACGTTATGTTCAAACATCACTTGGGATCTTTTCCTCTACTATTTTACATTTAATGGGATGTCTTCTTTCATGAACTGAGGAAGAAATCCATTAAAAAAAGGAATAACACAATATGTCAGAAGTGGCAAGAAATAATCCGGAATTGATACATTTTATCCCTTAACCTTGCTGAAAGTAAATCAGAGTCGATTGGAAATTGAATTAAACTTATCTTTTACTTCCGGTGATGAAAAAATGAGCTAAAATCTTTAATCCTATTATTACAAGGAGCTGCAGACCAAGATATGAGGATAAAAATGGTTTTGTTCCACAGTGTTCAGGGTTTTTCAATTTCTTTCTCTCTCTCTCTCTCCTTTTCTGTCTTTCTTTGTATATATATGCATATACATAAGACTAGAAATTGAAATAAATGAAAACAATGCATAATCCCTAAAAAAAGAGTCATTTTTATTTATTTTAAGTTCTCAAACCTTTTGGAAATTCAATCTGTAAAGATGAAAATTTAAAAAAAAAATTTAATAAATTATAGAAATTGTAAGTTAATTCAACTGTATCATTTTTTTTTGTTTGATTAAAAATATGTTTTTGCCTTGCCTAATTTTTTTCTACGAATTCTTTTATTTCAATCCTACCATTATTTTGAAAATATATATGAGAAAAAACCTTGTTATTTTACTGAAATTATATATATTTTAAGCGAAAGTAAGAGTAATTTCTCTCTTACGTAGGTTCTTCATATCTTAAGAAATGTTTGAGGGTAATTTTATACTTGGTAAGCGTCTTCTTAAAGGTAAAGTTATTAATTTTTCCCTGAAAAAGAATAGCAAACTTTTACATTGATTGGTTTCTACCCTTCCCCCATAATATAAGCTAATGAAATTCAATAATTAAACATTTCATTTTCCTCAGTTTTCTAATTAACGTTTTTAGAAAGGTAACTATGCAATAAAAATCTTATTTAAAATTCATTTATCTTAACAAAGTAAATGCATTAAACAATTTGTACCATTTCCCAAATTATTTGTTTTGTTTCCCAACGTTTACTAATTGAAATACACTATTAAAAACACACACACAAAAAAAAGACGCTCAAAGAAGGAGTTGCCCAATTGTCATGAAATTTCAAAAGCAAATACATTTATGATGAACATACAAATGATTAAAATTTGGTGACCAAGGAATGAATAGCGGGAGCTACAGCGCATCGGAACTGCGCACTGAGCAGGTGTCTCTAAGAAGCGATTCTCCATCTGATGTTCAAAATTTCTGTTGCATTGGGATGTAGGATACTTTTCAACGACTGAAAAAATACCTCGCTTCAGGATTCGAGCTCATTACGAGCAACTGTCAGAGATTGAAAGAGTCAGGCTGGGCAAATCGGAGAATCGCTCGTCATATGGGTCCAAACGATGCGGCCATTATAAGATGCTGGCAAGAATGGGTGGATAATAACAGGTTTTAGCGTCATGATGGTTGTAGTCAACCTGGGACCACAGCAGATCGGGAGGACAGATTGATGGTCATTTCAGCTGTCACAGTGCCTGATCCTTCGTTATCAATAATCAAACGTGCAACCAGCACAAGAGTGTTCACCATAACCTTTCACAGACGGCTGATTTTGCGAAATTGACGCTGGTACCGACCACTACGCCACCTGCCACTCACGCCTGCACGTTGTTGAGCCAGATTACAGTGGAACTTGGCTCGATTAGATTAGAATCATGCTGACTGGGGTAACGTATAGTGTTTAGCGATGAATCCCGCTTCAGATTGTTTCCTGACGATCATCGAATATGTATCTGGGGACGCCCAGGGCAGCTGCGTGCCGATCCTGATTTCACTATTGCACGCCTAACAGGCCCTCAACCAATACTTATGGTTTGGGATGCCATTTCTTTTGTCAACCGAACCCCTTTGTTTGTCATTAGATGCACACTTACAGCACAGCGGTACGTCGAGGACATTCTGAGAACTTGTTACTCTTTTGCAGTACCCTGGCTTTATTTTTCAGCAAGATAATACCAGACTACATACAGAACGTGTTGCTATGAACTGTGTTACAGCTTGTCAAATACTTCCTTGGCCAGCCAGATCACTATATCTCTCTCCAATCGAACATATCTGGTATATGATGAGAAGGTGACTGCATCTAACAGGGAATGTTGATGACTTGCCCCGACAATTTTAGCGACTTTGGCAAGAAATACCGCAGTTGCTTTATCACTCTATGCCACGTCGTGTGGCAGCTTGCATCCAGACTTAAGGTGAGTCAACACCTTATTGATCTCGTTACTTTGTAATTATGTAACTTTGAAATAAATCATTCAATTTTTCTGAAACTTTAATCATTTTCTATTCGGTACATTATCTTTCTACCCACTAGTTCTTGTCTCTATCGAACAACTTGCTCTTGGTGAGTGTTTTTTTTTTGTTATATAGTGTATATATAAAACGAGTAGTTGCGAGTTGTTTTAAATCAGAGCTTTTCAAACTTTCAATATTTGTGATCCAATTTTCATTCATAATTTTTATTGCACCCGACCCCATGCAATATCAATGTATTGAATGCAATAGTAATGTATTTTGACGCTAAATCTCCAAAAAACCTTAATTATAAATCATACGAATTATCAAGATAAATATTGTTATGAATTTTGTGTAAAGAATACTTCAAATAGTGTAAATAATTTATATCTGATGTGTAATACGTTTATATTACTCTATTTTATGCTAAAAATTGTAATATTTGCAAGCAACACCGTTCCTTAAATTATAATAGCGATTCAAGGGAAACTTGTGGAGAAATCTTAGCAATAGAGCCAAGTTGGCATCATTTTGGCGAGTTTACGACCTTATGGATTCTTCTGGAAATTAGTGGAGAAATCTACTAATATCAAGATCTATGACACAAGCGGGTCTTTCTCGAAGAATCCGTGAGGCCTATAAATAGGGATACGCTTGTCGAAACTGAGTTAGTATTGTTTTGATCGCGAAGAGTCAACTAGCGACTCACTTGGCTGTTGAGTAGGACGAGTGAGTGCTTGTGAATTATCTTTAACGTACTTGCATTTTAGACATTGATAGTTGTGTCTGAGCGCTATTGAAGGTGTGAAGACCTGAGATTTGTTCGGTGAATATTGTTGTTGAATCCTGTATTTCGAGGATTAGTTTTCGACAATAAATTTCCATCGCTCCTGAATATTATTTGCGACTGATTTGCATAAAATCTTCGAAACCCGATCAAATTTACGATATTCAACTTTGTATATGTTACTTTTAAGTAATAGATATTTTACAGTAAAAAGTAACAGAAGAAGTGTTACTTTCCCCTTCTCATTTTTAAATTGGAACAGATTGCAAAATAATTTTTAATTAAAAAGTCCCAAAGTTTGGGTACTTCATGCTGAAAGGCTCTCAACTGCTGAAGAAAAAATCTTCATAAATTTCACATCAAGTGTCAAAATGAAAAGGCAATTTTGTAATAAAGAATTTCGGGCAGGGATGGGTGATAAATTTTCTGCACTTAAAACAAAACTATTACGTATACAATACATATATAGATATATATTTCCCCTTTCAACTCTAATAATTTGTAAACGTCCTTAATTTAGTATCAATAACTTAATTATCGAATACATTGTGCAGTTTGGATACATTTATAAGTATATTATATCAGTGTAAATGTGTTTGTTTTTATTATGTCAGAATGTATTTTGTTTTGATCTTTTCAGTTAGTTAATAATTTTTTAAATAACCTTTTATTTTAGATATTTTTATATGCTTGCCCCCCCCCCAGGGGCATGCCAGACAGTTTGAGAACTGCTATTTTCAATTAAAATACTTATCTTAAATGTTCTACAGCTATACTTCAGAACAATATAAAATTGAGTTTGTCAAGTATTTGGGAATGCGACAATTTATCATTTCTTTCATACTTAAAACATTCGTTTGAATTTAAAATTCAGTTCCTATCTCATCTATCAAAAATGTATTTTTCGCTTAAAATTGTCCAAGTAGTACTCTTTTATTTTACACTCGTTGTTCATATTTTATGAAAATATTTATGAAGTAATCATTCTCTCTCGCGCGCGCTCAAATCAATATTCTTTAAATTATTTAACTCGTTCCATTTGTGTATTTTATGTTAGAAATCGATTAATTTTACAATTACAAAAACTGAATCAGATTTACGTCCTATTCCATAGTAAATACATTAAGAAACAATGTTGAGTATTTCAAAAGAACCAGCACTGAATTTGATAGTTTCCTGCAAAAGGCTTTCATGAAATACTGTTTCTTTATTTAGTTCAAAGACAGCTGTTGAACACAATTCGACGTGAGAATGAAATGAGGTTTCATGTGACCGATGAAGCAGATAACTGACTGCGACAAAGCCATGTGAAGGATTCTTTTGGGGCTGTTTTCTATTTTTGAAAATACGCATTTCGTAAATTCTTATTCAGTATTCTCGTCTCTAGGAACAATTTTCTTTTTCTTTACATGGCCATTTTTATCTTTGGAATAGTCAAGTAATATCAATGAAGATAGTTGAGTTTCATAAGTTTAATAAATATTTATTTCATCTAAGGATTAGTTAAAAATAATTTTTCGTTATTTTAATAATTTTCAAATTCAAAACAGTCGATTAAGTTTAAAATTTAAAGATGAATATGCACTGGTTTTCAAAATTAAGATGATACTTAGATTTTACCGATTATCTCTAGAACAAAAAGGACAGATTTTAATGAAAATTTGGTATGTATGCAGGGCTGATATAATGCAAAAAATAGCCATTCAACGGTTAAAATACACACACATGATTTTGCGTAACACTCATCGAAGACAGAAAGTAGGAAACAGCAGTTGCAGAATATAACAAAAAATTAGTTAATAGGGGGTACGGTCCCCTCTTTCAGATAAACAGGCATCATATCGTGGTTTTATACCAGAAATTAGGGAATTTATGAGTTCCTGTGGCAGTTAATCTCAATCGTTCAGCAACTTTGTTTTGGATGGCTCTCGGGTGAATGATTGAGTGAATATTACCGTTGCTCTGTTCAGCTATACACGAGGGCTTTTGGAGACGGACCTCGTAATTTTGAACCATGGTCAAGTGACGAGTACAACACCTAAGCTGGCACCTCCTCTTCTAACTACCACACCACAACAACGGGAGGACGTTTGAGTTCTTGACAGATTTAACGTGCATCGCTCCCTTATACGGCGGATCTTTGGTGGTACTGGGCTCGAACTCATGGCATGCCAGCCACGATCCGATACTTTGACCACTAGGCTACAGCGGCCCCTGGATGGCTCTCTGAGGGGGTGTGCGAGTTTCAACTGCCCTCCCCAGAGCATCTCAGGCATGCTCTATACCAGGGGTGGCCAACCTTGAACAATTTTGCGGCCCGGGAGATTCAGTGCAACTATACAAAATGTGGTTTTTTTTGTGCATTATTTTTGCTTTTAGTATTGTGTTTTGTAACTAATAAATCCTATTACTGTTTCTATTTTATCAGATTGACTGTTTTAATCCAATAAATGTTTGTAATGTGTTAAAACTGTTTACTATAAGAAATTGCAAAAATGTAGAACATTTCAATAGTATACTGGCATAATGAATATATAGAAGAAAACCAATAAAAGCTCAGTATTTCATCAAACTTTACCTTAATAATTACAAGAAATAAATACACACACCTCAGAGCTAATTCCTTTCTCAGTTTTACAACTTAAATAATGCAAAACATGTACTAAAGATGTTGATGCCTTTCTTCTTTTTGTTTCCCGGATTTTCAATTATTCGCATGTTAAGTATTGTAAACGAATAAAAGCAAAATCAAACAACAATTGATTGGTAAAACATATAAGAATCGAAGAATTGCATCTGTGTATTTGTTTAAATAAATATCTTAAAATATTTTAATAACAATAGTGTTGAATCTCACATACATAGGATATATACATATCGCTGAAAACAAATCTATAAAAATGGGGGAGTTTTGCTATTCTTGCTAATTACATTTTTAATTATGAGTTATCAAAATGAAATTTAGTATTTGTGCTTTAGGAAAATCCGTTTTGTAAAGCATACATTTAATTCATAGTAATATCATAAAAAACACACAACTTTTAAATCTTGACCAGATACAATTGCTCTTAAATAAACAATACACAAGCTAGAATTTTTGCATTCATTGCACAATTCTTTCTTGAAATGATTTGTGTTACTTCTTATGTCATTCAACATAGTAAAATAATTATTTTTTTATCAGGCACTTTTCTAGAAGATAATCTCCAAAGTAGGCTTGGCTGTTTTGGTTAGTCTGGTGTCCAGCATCAAAAGTTGCTCCATAACTTAATAAAAAATGCAGATAAAGCTTTGAAGTTTTTGCAGGCATGTTTAGAATGATTCGAGGTATCATATAAAAAAACATCGACAGTTTGATGATTGTTTGGGTACCATGTCTTCTGAATGAAACATTCGATTCCAATGAGATATTGTAAGACAATGAATCAATGGGGCAACAGATTTCTTTGAAACTCGTATCACATGTAATCTATCCCAAAGCACCACAGCGCATTTTTTTTTTTTTACCAGATATTGTTAATTTTTTGCACGGAACAGGATTGCCAAAATTGTAAGAGAGGTGGAGACTTGACTGGGATCTAGAACGTAATAGTCCTGCAGTAGTTAAGGTTACAAGTACGTGATTGTCAACAAAGACAATTGGTGCCAAGTAATGGAGTCTTGTAGAGCTAAAATGGTGGAGCATATGCTGAGACAGACTATGTAGAACCTGAATTAAAAATAAAGTGGAAGTAGTTTTAAAACACCTTTTATTCGCTTAAAATATGAAAAATAATTTGACGGATAGAGCTGTTCCCTAGCCAAATTCTGAAAAGGATATATATATATATATATAATAATTATACCTTTCTATATATATATATACCTTTAACTGAGACTCCTCTCAGCTAAACTTCAGTAATACCTTCAATGGAGTTGACTTGGGACCTTCTACTGATTCGATTCCCTCCGATATCTCTTCCAAGCACTTGATATCTTTAGCTCACCCATTGATGCATGCTTATTTGCATACATCCCGGTTCTTTCACAAGATTAATTTCTCATACAAGCAATGTCATAAAGTAGCCCAGGTGGCTCGTTAAGAAACACACATGAGAAATCGTTACTGAGAAAGTATGTTTATTAAAAAGGAAATCACAAAACAATGGCTACCTTCTTTCCTTGGAAACGAAACAGAAAATAAAATGCTACATAAAATTATTTTTTCGACCCATTTTAAGCATATTCAATCGAATTCTGCTTGGAATGTTAAGGCCATTTAATCGTAACTTACTATGAAATGATTTCTATAAGATTCACCTTTTCTTGTTGTTGTCAGTACTAAATTTATCAGTTCAGTAAAGTTACAGAAGTCATTTTATGACAATGAGTCAAAATTCTAGAATAGAGACAGCAAGCACTATTTACATAAATTCAAAACATATATATTTTTTTTCCAAAATAGAGATGTTTGAAGCGAGTTAGAATTTAAGAATAATTTGGTAATTATTATCAATTTATGAGTGGTATACGAACTATGTTTTATATAGGTTCAAATCACATTATAGAAAATACTGCCCATCCTTGGTATTTTACATGGAATAAATGAGGTCAAGAAATGATTTTGTGAAAATATGATTTTTTCGAGTCGAAATTCTAAAGTGTTTTCAGATCTCGGTCACAAATCTAAAATCAATACCGATTTTAGATGGGTTTCATCTCCACAACGTTTTTAAAGAAAGGAAAAAAACTCTTCAAACCTTTAGGCGGTCAGTTTTCAGCAGAATGCTTCGTATTTTTACAGCAATAGACTAGTATGAAAAAAGTTCACGGTTAAATATGAGTGTGTGTATATATATACTAGCTGTTACCCGCCTGCTTCGCTGGGTATTTCATGATGTTTTTTAAATTTTTACTGCTTATATATATGTATAAATTATTGATATCTAAGTCCTAGCATTAGGAATTCGATTGAATTGAAAAATATACTTATACCTGTAACTGTCACCTGTTGATAAAAAAAAAGGGCAGAACTCATATAATTTGTATTTCCTAAAAATCTCTAAAATTGAAGCATAGAATGATGTTTGCTCTTTCGTAACTCAAAAACCAAGTGGATTCCCGCAAAACCAATTTTCGGTGGATCTCTACTCCGTAAATTGAACATGCAAGCCAAATTTCAAGTCTAAATCTAAGAGAAAAAAACAAAAGTTTTACTATCAATATCCCCGTAATCCCGTTGAGAGCCGTTTTCCTAAATAACCGCTCTTAGCGGATTTCAATTGAACAAAAGAAAAATGCAAACCAAATTTCATTATTATAGTCCTTGTAGCTCGAAAAAAGGAATTTTTTTTGTCAATACGTCCCAGTAACCCCCTGCAACCCCCAGAACTTGATTTGCTTAAAATTTATTCTTAGTGGATCCCTATTCAACAAAAGAAACATGCTTAACAAATTTCAAGTATATGGGTCTAACAATTAAAAACAGGAATTTTTTTCTGTAACTCCTCTTGACCCCTCGCAAACATCTTTAGGTGTCAATTTTAATTTTACTCTTTGTTAGAGGAACTCTATTTCATGAAAGGAACATGCCTTCCAATTTTCAAGCAGGATGATCAAGTAGTTTAAAAATGGAAATATTTATCGATTACGCCTCTTAATCTCCCGAAATTAAACTTGGTAGTTGATATTCGCAAAACCCATTTTGTAGCGGTTCTCTACTTTACGAAAGGAATCTGCTTATCAAATTTCAAGACTGTACGTCTAACAGTTTAAAAATGGGGATAATTGTCTATAACGCCACTTGAGCCCCTGCAACGCCACTTCTGGGTCTGTTTTCACAAAACCCATTTTGTAGGGGAATGGCACTCTATGAAAGGAATCTGCTTAGCAAAATTTGAAGACTGTGCGTCCAATAAATTAAAAATACAAAAAAAATTATCAATAACGCAACTTGAACCCCCGCAACGCCACCTAGGGGGTTTGATTTTCACAAAACACATTTTGTAGTATATTTCTATCATATGAGAAGAATCTGCTAAACAAATTTCAAGACTGTGAGTCTAATAGTTTAAAAAAAGAAATAATTATTTATATCTGCCCTTAACACCCCGCAACACCCCTTGGGGGTCAATTTTCTCCAAACCCGTTTTGTAGCGGATATTTACTCCATGAAAGAAACATTCCTACCAATTTTCAAGCAGGTAGATCAAATAGTTTAAAAACGAAAACATTTATCTCTTACGCCACTTATTCCCCTGCAACGCCACTTAGAGGTCTGTTTTCACAAAACTTTCTTATAGCTGATCTCTACTCTATGAAAGAAATCTCTTTATCAAATATAAAGACTGTGCGTCTAATAGTTTAAAAATGGAAATAATTATTTATAACGCCCCTTAAGTCCCCTGAACGCCACTTGGGGACAATTTTCACGAAACCCATTTTAAGCGTATCTCTACCCTATGAGAGGAGTCTGCTTACTAAGTTTCAAGACTGTACGTCTAATAACTTAAAAATAGGAATTTATAACGCCCCTTAAACCCCCCGCCCCCGCAACACCCGTTGGGGGTCAATTTTCCCAAAACCCATTTTGTAGCGGATATTTACTCCAGGAAAGAGACTTACCTACCAATTTTCAAGCAGGTAGGTGAAGTAGTTTAAAAACGGATATATTTATCTATTACACCCCTTAATCCCCCGCAACGCCACTTAGAAGTCTGTTTTCACAAAACCCGTTTTGTAACTGATCATTATTCTACGAAAGGAATCTATATATAAAATTTAAAGACAGTGCGTCAAATAGTTTAAAAATGGAAATAATTATCTATAACGCCCCCTAAGCCCCTGCAACGCCACTTGGGGGTCGATTTTCAGCAAACTCATTTTGTAGCGGATCTCTACTCTCTGAAAGGAATCCGCTTACCCAATTTCAACATTGTACATCAAGTAGTTTAAACATGGAAACAATTATTATTAAAGCCCTTAACCCCCCGTAACGCCCCTTTTGTTTCGAATTTCGGAAAATCCTTTCTTAGCTGATGTCTACTCTATCAAAGGAATATGTCTACCAAATTTCAAGTCTGTAGGTTGAATAGTTCCAGAGATTTCGTGATTAGTCAGTCAGTCAGTCGCTTTTCTCCTTTATATATATAGATTACTGGAAAAGAAGCAAAGTGAATAATGGACTTCGAAAGAGCTGTGCTAGAAGGTTTTCAACTTGGAATGTAGAAGATTGTATAACATTTGTTGCGATTTTTTTAACAAAACAAGCTTCCTCGAATACTGCTAAGATACTTTGCTTTAGCTTAAGTTAAAATGATTACACATTGCGACGTATAGAATAAATGCAATCTTATTTCTTTTCCTAATTTAACTTTGCTTTGAAACATAATTTTCTTGAAAATAATTAAAGAATCATTTATTTATTTTATAATTTTTTTTTTTTTTTTTTTACAAAATAACTAATTTTATATTTTTTACGATTTTTTTTAAAATGAGCCAAAATCGATGCGTTTTTATGAAAATCATTTTAAAATCATTCCGTATTAATTTGTATCGCTTTAATGAATCGATACTCTGCACTGAAAAAGTTCATGCTGCAATCAGTCATTTAAAAAATAAAATGCTGCAATCTTTTTCTTTTACGATTTTTCAAAAAATACTCAAAAATTTAATTAAACTTTTATAAAGATAATCACACGAAACTATTTTTCCATGTGTAAAACAATATTATCCGTCTTTTGTCCAAAGATTGAAAAAATTGCCTAACAGATACGTAATTTAAGAAACTCTTTGTTTTTCGTCTAATACTCTTTCTACGAGAATCCATTAATACGGTATTTTTCTTATTTAAAATTACTGTTGTTTTCTATAAATGTTTGAAAATTGGAAACTTCAAAATAAAAATTATGCCCTCAAAAAAGAAAATAAAACTTCAAAAAAATTCTCAATTGTGACAAGGTCATTCATTTCGCTTTAGCTTCCTGTTTGGAAGAAGGGGGTGGAGGTAGTTTTGAGTAAGAAAAGGGAAATTCCCCCTCCTAACACTGCTTAAGTTATTTGAGGCAAAAAGGAGGAACTCATTCATACAACGCTTTACAACTGATAGTTCTCTTTATTCTTATAGATTGATTCACTGAAGAACAGTGAAATGAAAAACCTTAAAGAAAAATATAAGAAAATTCTGAAATATATTTTTATCACATAGAATTATTTTCTTTTTGAGTGATTTTATACGGTGAATGCGAATAAATTTCGAGGCTTTTTACCTTTTCATTGTAATTTATTTTTAATCTAACACTCAAAAACAACGCAATAAAGAAATAAACATTCGTTTCAATAGCTAATGGTAAGAATTTTCGTATTAATTATTTAGCAATAATGGATGTAAATAAATATATATTTTTAAAAAAACTTAAGCAATATTGTTTTCCATTATTCATTACTAGAGTAATTATGTAATGATAACACTGTATAATCTGTTTTCTTCTGTATAAAACTAGATTGGTTTTAGAAGAAAGCTCTAAGAAGATAATTACTGTTAAAATAATGAATATGCTTAGTTTTTTTTAATATATTATATCAGAACGTTTTCTTTATTGCTTTAAATTAATATTCTTTTAATTAAAGAATTTTTCAAGAATTCCCCAATGCAATATTTTTCTTATATTTTTTGCTTAAGAGTCAATTTTGACACATTTTTATGAAAAGAATTTTTCCATCGTTCTGTATGGATATCTTGAAATATCATGAATCAACCATCTGAACTAAAAAAGTTCATAGTTTACTCTTTTAGAGAATCAGTGATTTAAAAAATTAATTTAAAAAAAATATTTTTATGCAATTTTTCAAAAATTATTCACAATTAAATTCAACATTTAATAAAATTGTGGGGTTTTGTAATTTTAAGAATTTCTGCTTTTTTGTCTTTTTTTAACATTTCTTTAAAAAAGGCATCATAACGCTAAAATCTGTTATTTTCCACCCATACTTGCCAGCATCTTATAATGGCCGCATCGTTTGGATCCATATGACAAGCGATTCTCCTATTTGACCAACCTGCCTCTTTCAGTCCAAGGATACGACCTCTTTTCAAACTCTGACAGTTGCTCATAATGAACTCGAATCCTGCGGCGATGTATTTTTTCAGTCGTTCAAAGATATCCTACATCCCAATGCAATAGAAATTTTGACATCAGATTGAGAATCGCTTCTTATACACACCTGCTGAGTGCGCAATTCCGATGCGCTGTAGCTCCCGCTATTCATTGAACACCAAATTTTAATCATTTGCTTATCCGGTACAAATATGTTTGCATACGAAATTTCATTACACTCCTTCTTGGTGTGTCGTTTTATCTTACACTATTAAAATTCGAAGGTAAACAAACGTATCTATCTATCTATCTATCTATCTATCTATCTATGTGCGTCTATCTTCTCACGAACAGCACCACACAGAAAGTCGCGGAAGGTACCAAAAGATCGGGAATTTTCCGGGGAAGCCGTATTGCCTATTTATATTCCGATATTGTAATTAGTTAAAAAGATATTAATTAAAAACCTTAAAACGCCTAATTGTTTTACTCCTGCCGGTTGTTTACTTGGCGGAACTTCCCTTCCGTTTCGGCCGAGCGGTAATCTTACGTTTTCCACCATATTAAAATTGTCATCTAATTTTCGGTGTCGAAATGAGACAAAAAATAATTACAGAATCGGAAAGATCATTTATTTCGCCACGACACGGTATAATTTTTTTTGTAAAATAACGGTATTTTCTATTTTTTCGAATTTTTTTAAATAGTGTTAAAACAGATGCGTTTTTATGAAAATTATTTCTAAATTGTTGGGTATGAATTACTTTTCGTGTTATTAAATCGATATTCTACACTAATTAACTTCAAGCCTTTCTCTTTTAGATCCATTCATTTAAAAAATAAAATTTCCAAAACTTTTTTTTTAAAGAATTTTAAAAAAGTAGTCTTAATTTTTACTTCACATTGAATAACTTCGTCATTTATGAAGATAATCTCACAAAACCTTTTTTCCGTGTGTACAGTAATATTATCCGTAACATATACGAAGATTGAAGAAATTGCTTCAAAATTACGGATTTTAAAAAACATTTTGTGATTTTCGTAAACTTATGTTTTTTTCTGAGAAATAAATTAAAAAGTAGTAATTTGTACATTTTTTATTTCAAAGTACGTTATTTTTGCAAATAGTTGGTGATGTTTGAGAGCATTAACGTAAAAATTACGCCCTTAAAGTAAAGGTAATGATTTTTTAAAATAATTTAAAATACGTGATTTTACATTTAGCCAAACATTGGTTAACTGTCTGGTGGTGGAGTGTTCAGAGCTCACGCTACACTGACGACTATAACTGCAGCACTGCCGTGCGCGGTCAATGCGAAGGAGGATGTCCGCCTCGCAGAAACCCGCCGGTCGCCTTTTTTCATACTTGTCTTAAATTTTTTCTCCTACTGGACATTGCGTCGCCACACATCATTACACACAAAAAGGAAATATTCTGAAATATATTTTAATTCTCTCTTCTTCAATGATTGAATTCCCTTGCTGCATCCCCACTGATCTGAAATTTACTTCATTTTCAGTGCTGCCATTATGTAAGCAAATGGTATGTCACAATTAATTGCTAAATGAGCAATTTTAATCAATTTTATTAGAAAATAATTGATAAGTTAGTTTTTTATAATATACTTTTTTTCGCAGATACGTGTTTAAATAATTTTAACACAGAGTGGAATGAAAAACTATAAAATTAAAATTAAAAAAATTAAATGTTTTTATCAAATAGTATTATTTTCTTTTTGAATGTTTTTTTCAGTGAAATTTTTTAAAAATTAAAATGCATTCAATGCATTTCTGATATTCATTTAAAATATTTATCAGTATCAAAGTTTTTGTTCTCTTTCATAAAACTTATAGTTTACTTTAAAATAATGCGTAATTGCATGAAACTCCCCCCCCCCCCGTGTCGAATATTTCAAAAAATTCTCACAATTTTACTTCAAGAATTAAAATAGTAGTGAAATTTTGTAATTTGAAAAATTTATACTTTCTGTTCTTTTTTCAGCATACAACTATTTTTAAAAATGCTACAGTTTCGTTTCCGGGAAAAAACTATCTTTCTTTAAAGAATTTTATAGAAAAAAAACAACTTTTTTTTTTTAACAAAAAAATGCTGTTTTGCATATTTTATGATTTTTTCTCAATTGAATCCATATCGTTGCGTTTATATAAAAATGATTTTTAAAACTTTCAGAATCAGTGATTTAAAAAATAAAAAGCCGAAAACTTTTTGAACGAATTGTAATAAAACACTCAAAATACTTAAATCAATCATTTAATAATTTCTTCATTGAAAAAAAAAATTGCATGAAATTTTTTCCCGTGTGTCGATTTCGCTTAAAAATTACGAATTTTAAAGATTTTTTTTGTGATTTTCGTAAAATAAAGTTTTTGCGAGAAATAATATGAGCATTATTTTCGTAACCTTTTTTCTTCAAAAATTATTGTTGTTTCCAATCAATATGTGAAAACTTGGAATTTTCAATTAAAAATTGAGCCCTCAAAAATAATGAAAACTTTAAAGACATTCTAAAGGCTTTGCGCATGCGCGAGAATCATTATTATTCCCCCCCCCCCTCTGTTTAACGCTCAGCGGCCAAGGTCAAACTTGCTGTTGCAATATTTTTTCCGTTATTGAAATGCGAGTGAGGGATTTTTAAAAAGTCGCACTGTTCACCTACTCCAGAGTTTTTTGGCGACGGACTTCGAAATTTTCAATTTAAAACTTTTAGAATCAGTGATTTTAAAAAAAAAGCCAAAAACTTTTTTGAACAAATTTTAATAAAACACTCAAAATACTTAAATCAATCATTTAATAATTTCTTCTTTTATAAAGGTAATTGCATGAAACTTCCCCCCCCCCCCGAGTCGAATATTTCAAAAAAATCCTCACAATTTTACTCCAATAATTAAAATAGTAGTGAAATTTTGTAATTTTAAAAATTTATACTTTCTGTCTTTTTTTCAGCATACAACTATTTTTAAAAAGACTACATTTTCGTTTCCGGGAAATAAAAAATTGCAAAGAAAGAATTGGAAAGTGAGTGGGTGATTTTAAAATTCACCCTGTTTGCCTATTCGAAAATTTTTGGTGACGGACCTGGAAATTTTCAACCATTCTCAAGTGACGAGAACGACACCTGAGCTTTCACCCATCTTTAATAATTACCACACCACACCAACGCAAGAACAAATTTCGAATAAGGGATTTTTTATGACATAGTTAGAGAAATCACTCACATCGCGCGCATACACACACACACACAAGTGCTATCGGCCTGAAGGAAACACGAAATTTCCATGGGGAGGAAGTTATTCACTCGGTAAAACGAAAGAATTGGAAAGTGAGTGGGTGATTTTTAAATTCGCACTGTTTGCCTATTCGAGGGTTTTTGGTGACGGACTTCGAAATTTTCAACCATGCTCAATTGACGAGGACGACACATGAGCTTTCACCCACCTTTAATAAATACCACACCACACCAACGCAAGAACAAATTTCGAAAAAGGGAGTTTTTATGAGATTGTTAAAGAAATCACTCACATTGCACGCACGCACACACAAGTGCTATCGGCCTGAGGGAAACACGAAATTTCCATGAGGGTGAAGTTATTCAGTCGGTAAAAGCCCGTGCAACGCAGGGCTAAGCGGAGAGGAAAGAAACAAAGAAATCAAAGTAATTTCGGAAAATAATATTGGAAGTGCTGAATTTGTGAAGTTGAGTGAATATTAACGTCCAACTGTTCAGCAACACGAGGCCTTTTGGGGACGGTCCGCGTAATTTTGAACCATGGTCAAGTGACGCGGACGACACCTGAGCTGGCACCCCCTCTCATAACTACCACACCACACCAACGGGAGGACGTTTGAGCTCTCGACATATTTTACGTGCATCCCACCCCTACACGGCGGGTCTTCAGTGGTACTAGGATCGAGAATTTGCGGAGAGAAGGGAAAATGTTAAGCAACAAAGCCATGACACGCACTCACGGGACATGCATTCACATCGTACGCGTGAAACCCCACAAAAGTGTTGGCGTTAGAATAAAAGGAGGAAATTAACATGGGGATTAAGTTATACCCTCGGTATAAGCCCGTGCAACGCCGGGCCATGAAAGCTAGTATATATATATAAGTTGATTGATATATATTACTGTACTAGAATGAAACTTTAATAAAGTGAAAATTAAATGTTTTGTATTTCTATCAGAAATGTTACCAAATATAACTTGCTATCACTTTTTTGTTATTCATCATAAACAAATTCTAATTAATAAATATGTTAATGTATGTAATTCATTATTTAATTATATTATGTTAATTTATTTAATTAGTTAATAGTTCCTCTTAAGTTCTGATTTTATATTTGAAAAAAGCATGAAATAATGAGAATAATTGTAATTGAAATATTAGGAAATAATAAAAAGGAGACACAAATTGAAGAAAATAGGAGGAAAGGGCTTTTTTGAAAAAGTTTAAGATTAATTTTAGTGTACAGTAATTAAATAATTTTAAGAAGTCGTGCAAATATACATTAAATTGCTTCTAAAAAACGGAAAATGTACGAAAAGTAGTCTTAGTGAGAATATTTATGGTAAGTATATCATGAAGCCCATTTATTCACATCATAATTTTTCGGATTAAGTCAAAAATTTTATAATGCTTATTACTTAAGTTTCATAATGGATACATTTTGGATATACAAATGCAAAAAAATTTCAAGTCAATCTTATTGTATGTTTAAAGTTAGCTTGGTGAAATGGCGTGAATGTCTAAGTTCCCGTTTTTCATAACCGCATGTAAAAAAGAGAAAATTAGTGTGGACTCCATTTTATAAACTATATAATTTGATAAACTCTTTTAAAGACAGAAATGTGCCCTTCTTTTTTCAGGAACACTTGAAATAGTTGAAATGACTCTCCTTTTACTTGAGTGAATTTTTCAAACTAAATAAGAACCAAAAGACGCATTTTTTCATGTAACTCTTAGAGCTTCTAGAAGCTCAGTGAAAAAATCGCACTCTGCTTCAAAAGAATTTTGAATATTTGTTTCATTAGAAAACTAATCAACAGGAGATGTATAAAAAGTCAGTACGTAGAAACTTTAGAGAGAACACAAATACAAAACTTGTTTTGTATTATGAAAAAATATATAATCAGCATTCGAAAGATTGTATTTCCAGAAAGCAATTACACTATTAGAAAACGTCCCGAGATCTTCAATGGAATCAAAAATAGCCCAGTATTTAAATCCTTTCTGCTATAATATTGCATTCTACATTTATTAAATTCCACATTTCTGATATTTTTAAAAGGACGTTTCGAGTTTTAATAGAATAATTGACGATAAACGTGTCATAATTTCAGGTAAGAAAAATATTTTGGGTCATTTAATATTTTGCGGTAAAAGCTTTAGAACTGCATGTAATGAACAATTTGTTTTAATTCGATATTTTTAAAAAATATCGAATTAAAAGAAATATGTATTATATAACATAATACATATTCTGACAGCTAAATAAATTCCAAAATGCTCTGTTTTGCTATCATTTGTATCTTGTACAAAATATATATTTAAACACTTTGGAAAATGTAGCAACTTGTAATATTGCAATATTTTCTAAGATGAGTGAGCAATGATAATATAAATCAGTTGCTCAAGAGTTTATCAATATTTGCCAATGTATATTACTATTTTAATGAATTTTGTTTTATGTATGAGGTTTTAAAAAATTCAATGTCTGATTAGTTTGTTACTATAAAAATCAGAGAGAGAGAGAATTGTGAGTTTTAAAGTCTTTGTAATATTGTCATAACGAGGCAAGAGTTTGAGGTCAGTTCAAGTATCAGAATAATAATTAAGATTCACTTTCCTTATATCGATATCGTTCAAAATAATTTCTTCTTCATTTTCATACTTTACTTGCAATTATATAAAAATTTCTGTGTAGAAATTGAATAGCACAACTAATAAAATGATGGAGTCCATATTTTCTAAACCTGTAGTTTTTTGCTTATTCAATGGAAATGACCGATCTTTGCAACACACCAGACTGATTTACCAAGTTTCTAGAATTGCTAAAAACGAAAACAAACTTTTTTTCATATTTTCTAAGTTGTCTACATTTCACTGATCAGGAAATTTCACCTCCTTTCAATTAGAATAAAACGTTGCTTATCTTTCTTAATAATGAAATTATAACTGTAAGCATCGTACAATTAATATCACCTTTCAGTTTTTTTCATTAAAGCTATTGTGATAATAAATGACGGTTACTATATTTTCTTTAAGGGCAATAATACTCAGCAATTCATTTGGTTAGTTTATTAGAACTGAGGTTAATATTTGATGAAACTTGGACAAACACTTGTTAATTTACGAAAAACTTGTATATGCGATCTATGTGAAACCTTGTAAATGTTAGAAAGAAGAAAAGAGACCACAAGAAAAAGAATTAAAAAGATAAAAAGATTGCTATAATATCCCGATGGCGCGCGATTCCTCTATTTTTACCAAAGACTGCAAACACCATGGAAAGAAGAAACGGAACTGTTATTATGGGATGACGTGATCGTCAATCCCGTACGTATTTTAAAGAAAAGGTAAGCCATTGTGAAGCTCAGCTACTTAAAACGTCTGAATTCTGCAAACCAAGTGAAACATTTTTCACATTCTAGCTTTTATTTCTTTTCTGTTACAGGAATGCAAAGAATAATAAAAAATATATCTACACAAATGATATACATTCGAGTATTCGATATATTCTTATTGTCACCTTCATAAAAGTAGAAAATGCTCTGTAAATCTCTCAGAAAGTTTACTGATGACACAAATTTAAGAACAAAGATTTAAAGTATGAATAGAAGATGTTGGATTTTATTCCTTCTTTTTGGGAGAGCACATATCTTCTATTCTTTTGACACAATTTGAAATTCAGTGGCACTTGCCTTTTGCTCTATTTGCTTCTCTCTTGGGTTTGAAAGAAAAGTTATTTTTTAACTAAAAGTATTTTAAAGAAAATACAGTTCAATTGTATTGTCAATCTTATTCACCTTGTTTTCTTTTGTTACCTCATTTGTAGGCTCTAATGACTGTGCTTTAGATTATGTTGTGGCATTACTCTTTTTTTTTCTTTTTGTCTTTTGAAACAACTCTGTTACAATCCAGGTCTATTAACAACTCAATAAAGAGATTGCGATGTATTCATAATTCAGGTTGTACGTGTGGATATCACTCATATGATAAAATAGTATTAGTGATTAATTAATTGCCTTATTAACTTTGAAGCTGCATGAGAGTTATTGGCGGAATGCCCTCAAGATTCCAAAAGATCATCATCACTTATTCTTTATCGACCTTTAGCACCTGTTACCTGTAAGTTGGCCAAGCTAATAGGTATGCACGCACTCAAAGTTTTTACCTTATCCTATATGTTTGAATTGTGAGAATAGAAGAGGACGTCTGGGATCTTGGACATTAAGGATTTGCAAAAATATATATATATATATATGCTTTTATAGCTCAATTTTATACAGATTTTATGTTTCGACATGAAAATCAGGGTTTTTCTTATTTATTAATTAAATTGTGATAGGAAAATAAAATAAAACATTTTATACAGGAAAAAAGAAGAAAATAAGGATTTAGAAAGAAAATAATTCGATGCATTTGTTTCTGGAGATGAAATTAGGGACAATTTAGTTTTTTTTCTTCTTTAACTGTAAGAAAATTCTTTTTTGCGAAAGAACTATAATATGTCCTACAAATTTTATTCAGTTAAAATGCATACAAGAAATATTTTTTTTTTAAAAAGTATGATATACATTTCAAAATTACCCTTTTGTTTATTTTTTATTAATTTATTGTATTATGAAACAGATCAATTTTGTGTAATTTTTAAATTGTATGTATGTATGTTCTAAATATTCTTTTCTAAATGCTTAGTGTTTAAACTATTTCCTCGTATATATTTTGAAGTTGTCTACAAAGAGATTTTTATCAAACGAAATCTATAAAATTCACAAAAAAACTCAATTTAAGATGTTAACTTGAAATGATATTGCAAAAAAATAAGAAATAAGTAAATGTATTTCAATCGAATTCCAAGTAAGATACGTAGATTTTAATAAAGCTGTGATAAAACATGGATTATTTTTATATAGGTATAATTTATTTATATTTCTTAAAAATTTATTCTTGAACAAGGTTTCTATTTGGACAATTTTTTGATTTCTTCATGCATCTCATAAAATTGATATTCAAAATTGCCTTTACATGATATTCAGAATGGTAGTTATGTTTCAAGAAAAAATTTGTAAAAATGCTTAACTGTGCGTGAAAATATGAAATTGATGTTATTATCCTGATTAGAAAAATTACATGTCTGTTCACTTCAGCATGTTCAAAACTAATAGCCTTTTGTACGCCGAATTTTCGGACTAATTATTGACCGATGAAAGTATATTTATCATGATAAAGTTTTCGGTCGCGAGGTACTTTTATCAGGACTCTGATAAACAGGTGGCTGAAAAGATAAGAGTTTTATTCGACTAGAAAGTGAATATTACTAAAAAATGAAAGAGTTCATATGCCACAGTGTTGAAAAGTGAATTATATACTAGCATTTACAACTTCATCTTTTAACAGTAATTCAGAATCACAAGTCCTGACCTGTCACACACGTGAGGACGAGTTTTCCCAAGAAAGTCTTAGAGTTACAAGACCAACACAAAAAACATTTTTAAGGTATCCGAACACGTTCAGAGTACTTTTTAACAAAATAGCATGCTAAAACATTATAAATGCTGTTTTAGGACTCAAGATCAATAAATATTACTATTTAACTATCAAAATTTAAAATAAATTACCTGAATTTTACAAAAATCACAATTATAAATGAAATTTTAGCAAAATTTTTTAAAAACTTGAAAGCAGTTAGAGAAAAAAGTAATAAACATATATTAGTAAAAGTATTACGAAAACAAATTAGATGCATTTATCTAGAAAATGTACTAAAATTTTAATTTTTTATTAAAATGTGAAAATTTTAGAGCTGATTGAGTAAACATTATAAGAAATGTTGCGTTTTTTATGAGACCATTATTTAAATAACAAGCCATAATTCAAAAAGTATTCATACAATAAGAAATGTTTTAGTACATTCTCTAGAAAATAACATTAATATCAAGTTCAAAAAGTTTTATTGAAATACATTCGTAATATGTTGAGTTATCAGACTCGCCATCATAGATTTTGAGCAATTTAAATGCTCACTTCTGGTAGATCAAAAACCCACTTCCGGTTTTTCTAAATTTATAAAATGGATTGTGTAACTTGACCTCTAGGCAGTGTAGAAACAAAACAAAGTATGTTTCGTAAAGTCAAAAGATTGCTCTATTCAATAAAATAAAAAACAAAAATATCTGTCTTGACTGAATTTGGTCATTTTCAACGTTTTCGAATACCTTAAGAAAAAAAGTCAGCTCTGCTTACGGAACGTTTTACAAAATTCAACCTAATTAGTCAGTTATATATATTAAGGTCAAACGAAGCAACTTCATTCTGAAATTTATTAATTTTCTCTTATATTATATTTTTAATATCATTTTCCAAACACTGTATTATGTACTAGAAGATGTACCATGTAGAAATAAGAAATTTACCTTAACTCAAAGAAGCACACATGTTAATTTGGATTCTAATTTTTGAAGTTAATTCAAAATTCAATCCATAAAAGAACTAGATATGTTTTTCCCGTTTTAAAGCTAAAATTTTTCTCAAAACTTGCTTCCTTGCAATATGCGCAAAAGGCTCCCACAATGGAATCGAAAATTATTCGTCGGAGAGTGCAAAACATAACAGAGTCAGCGCATCTGACGACTGAGTTATCGATTACAAACCGTAGTTATTAAAACCTTCCTGGCCCGCGGGGATAATTAATTAACCACGCATAAAACATTTACCTCGCTCTAACTCGGGAATCACCCCAAGCTATAGTCACTGAGTTGGAAAAATACGTTCTTCGGCAGCAAATAATCAAGTATTCGAAAAATATAAGTCATTTCTATCTTTTCACTCATTCATGTAGACATAAACCTCGAACTGAAAATGGAGTTGATACAAGTGTATTAGAAGAGAATTTTGTTAGGGAAAAAACTTGAACGAGACAAATGACATTTCAAACAGCTGGTGCGTAGTTTTATCATGGCCAATCCAAATTAAAAATTCAGTTATTATACAGTTTTTTCAGTATATAATGTTGTTTCTTCGATTCCACTACCTTCTGAATTTTATAATTCGATACAGGGGATAAAAGGTTGTTTTGGTTGAAAATTTTGATTAATTTATTAAGACAGCGTAATATCTTGGCTAGTAGATTTATTAATGATGAACACCGAGTTTAGAGTCAATTGTATTGCCTCTGTAGTGACTCAAGTTGGCTTGCAGAAAGTGGGATGTCAGTTCAGGTGCTGACCTCGATATTTGATCTTGATTGAAAAATACAAGGTTATGTTAAGCGGATCTTTGAGTTGGCCAGGCAATTGGAAAGAACCAATGACGCATTTTTCAAGAGCATTATTTTCCGATTAAGGGTTTCAGATACCCAGTGGCATAACTTACACCCCCACACTGTGGAGGGGCAAAAGACTTCTAGAGGGCTCAAAGACTGACTGACGCCATTAATGTAGATTTTCTCAAAATTCACTTTACACTTTTTTAAAAATAAAAGTTTTAAGTGATTTTCCAATTGGCGATCGAACGTCATTCATAATCAAAATTTTAATACGCTTTTAATAATAGGTATCTTTAATCCTATAGCCAAATCCAAACAAAATTTTTTTTTTGTTTTCTGTAATTAAGGTGACGAGAGATACTTTTCTTTAGTGGATTTTCTTTTTAAACCTAAATTACTAGCAAATAAAACAAAAGTCAGACGGAGAATCGAATAAAATGCTAGGAAGATATAAAAATTCATCACTGTTATTACAGTATACATTACATTAGATGTAGGGAGAAAAAAAGACGTGATTTACTTTTTAAGAAGCAGGGTAAATTATTGACATCTTTAGTCTCCCCCTCCCAATGTGTTTCAATTTCATTTAGCGAAGTCGTAAATAACGTACATCTGTTAGGCTTTTTCAAGTCAAATAGTATTACGATACTTGAAAAGCATATAGAGCATTTTAAATGACTATTTGATGATAGATTTATGAGTATTCAATCCAATGAAGCCTAATGGAATGTATCAGTTTTTTATTTCTTTTTTCATGAAAAAATTTTTGCATCCTACAAAGAACTTTCCTTATTAAAAGTTGCAGTATTTATGCTAGAATTTGATCGAACTTTAGGTCAAGCTCCTTTCGAGATTTAGAAAAAGGTAAGAAATACCTTTTTCTTTCTTCAGAATTTTCAATCGAATATTATATTCCACTGTTCCTGTCTTTCTTAGTGTTCCTTTTGATTTCAGTTACCAGGTTATTTATCGTTAGATTTCCCGTTTCAATAAATATTTTAAATGTTATACACTATCTACTTCATTTATTCAGGCTCCGGTTGATTTTGTATTTAATTATAAGTTTAATATGAAATCATGATGTGTAAAGGTAAAGGTATGTTATGGTTTAGCAATCCTTTCAATATATATATATATATATACATAATTCAAAAATTGCACAAAAGTTATAAACTTAAGATAACTATAGTCATGAAAGAATAAAGTCTTAGCCATATGATGCCATGATAGGATAAAGTTTTAACAAGTATATATATATATATATATACACTTGTGCTAGAAAAGAGTGTTCTTAAGGACGAATGAGAGAAGATGAGCTATGAAGAAACCACTAGACTTGTTAATTTGATGCCGAAACGACTTCAGGATGTTTTCAAAACACGGGGTTAACCAACCAGCTATTAAATAGCTCATTATCCTTTTTAAATAATTTTTATAGTTACTACTAAACAGTGAACGCAGACTTTTTCTACTTGATTTTTGTAGGTATCGCTACAAACCTGTTCTTATTTTAAAATCTATGAAAGCAAACCGAGTTTACTTTTGTTTTTCTGAATACTTGGAATAAACTAAATAAAATATAATTTTTTTTAAATTTCAAATTCCTGTTTTTAAAAAATTTTTCGTTGTTTATTTGAGCAGTAGTAGGTTTGGGGCCCAAGACCTGACCTTGCCGGGGAGCCCAATTATTTTCCGTTACGCCACTGAAGATACCACTCCCACTCTGGGATATATATATATAGTTTTCAATCATTTTGCCCTTTCTCTCTTTTTCCTGAGCTTTAGCAATTATTTCTGTCGGACACTACATATATTTACAGAACAGAATAAAATGCTCAAACTTCTCAAGCAATTGGCTTAGAAGGTTAATTTAAATGAAAAGGAAATATTTATGTACAGTTAACCCATTTGGCAAAAAAAACTGTCTCTATAAGAGTCACCCTTTAATACTTCAAATTTTGTAAGAGTTGATGATATTTTTTTTTCTGAACGTTCATATAGAAGTACAAAAATTAAGTTAAAACTAAGTTAAGTTAAATTAAGTTAAGTTAAGCAAAAATTAAGTTACAACTTATTCGAAATTTAATAGAAACCACTTTTTGTAAAATACTCTTATATACTGCAGAGTATATTTGATAGCTTCAAAATATTAGGATTCCCTTTCTGAATGATCAATACTTTCACTCCTTAGAGGAAGTTAATTTAAATTTATAACTTTAAATAAACACAAAAAGCGCAAAAAAAGGAGAGAGAAATGACCCGTGGACAGCTAAAGGGAAATTAATAAAAAAAAATTATGACTGATTGAAATAACCATTGTGGAAATACATAATTGCTCTAAATTGCAAAATCGATCAATTACAATTTGGGATTGCAATACCGGTGTACCGAATACCGGTATTTTGAGACATTTGTACAGTTTCGAAATACCGGTATTTACAAGTTAAAATACCGGTTTTTCGGCATTTACTTGAATTTTTTTTAATTGTTTCTTATATGTTCAGGAATTGCCAACACAAAGCAAAATATTATACATCTTTGTGTTTATATATTATAGTGTTAATTATTAAAATATATTATAAATGAAATAATTTTTCGTCCATTTCAGGAATCGCCCAACACATAGCAAAATATTATACATCTTTGTGTTTATATTATAGTGTTAATTATTAAAATATATTATAAATGAAATAATTTTTCGTCCATTTCAGAAGGTAAAGATATTATGTATTTTTAACGTCTTTATTCCGCTCATTCCGTTGTTCTTATTTTTATTTTTCCTAGCTGGTTCTACAGTTCTAACGCAACTCATTAAATCCATCAATGGATTTTTTCGTTACCAGTACAACGGGATAAAAGACTATTAATCTGAATTTAAAAATATAGATGTAAATTACTTCTCTGGCAAAAAGAACTAAATACACTACTCCTAACTAATTTCTTGTTGAAAGAGGAATAACATAACCAAGCTCATCTGCCTCCCTTCATCCATCAAAACCTGTTACTAAAATGGCTCCTTGACGGCCGAAATTAATTAGACTGTGAATACAAAGTTGCATCGTGCAATCAAGAGAAGTTATAAAATATCTGAATCATCCAAGGCCAAAACTGTCCTTATTACAGCTCAGAGCGATTCTGCACTTGTACAGAATTCGTAGTCTTATATATTCGTTACTGAGAAACCAAGGCTGTAGTTGTGAAGATAATGCGTAATATTTCGATATTTTCCGAACTGGTGAGTTTGTTATTCACATTGTATCCTACTTTAAGGTTCAAATTGTTTTTCAGAATAACCAATAATAATGAATAAGAATAACTTAAAAGAACATAAAAAATCAGTTGATAATACTTTAGTTTGGTTTCATTATTTATATGATGAAAAAAATAAGATGGCACAGTGTAAAATTTTTTCTAAAGTTAAGAAATGAGACTAGCCATATCACACACACACAAATTTGATTAAGTTTATAATAAATTTTCTTAAAATTTCTTACCCACAAACTAATCCACATTTAGAAAAATTCGGTACAATTATCGAAGATGATGATGATGATACTAATGTCAATAGTGAAAATTAACTATCTATTGAACAAAAATTAGAATTAGCGACAACAAAAAAAACTCTAACAAACAAGAATAGAGAAATCAGCTGTGTCCAAAATCATCCGACGAGAAATCGATTTATTTGAAGATGAGGGATTAAGAGGTAAGTACTTGGGAAAAAAATATATCGCGCATTACTAACAGTACAACCAACTAGCGTAGATGCCGAAAGAGTGTTTTCGACAGCCTGTAATTTTTGCACAAAATTATGTTCCAGGCTTAATGACAGTACAATCGATGGATTATGTTTTTAAGAACACATT
Organism: Trichonephila clavata; assembly: GCA_019973975.1. Classification (NCBI taxonomy): domain Eukaryota; kingdom Metazoa; phylum Arthropoda; class Arachnida; order Araneae; family Nephilidae; genus Trichonephila; species Trichonephila clavata. The sequence continues at coordinate 48,534 of BMAO01006331.1, read as the reverse complement.
TCAAACATTTAAATTTTAAAACATTAAGAACATTTCAATAATTTGTGAGTTAAATAAATAAGATGTTCTTTTATTTATTTATGATGAGTTACAAATTATGTCTTGTGATATTTACACTCTCTAATGTTGTTGTTAATAATGCAACCTATCTGACGTAGTCAGATCGAGGCCCACGATGTTCATCATGGCATAGGGCTGTATTGTACGCCTGCCGTTAGCCGTAGCTTTGAGCACCATGCAGGTGACAATACGATTTGGCTCGTTCCACCACAATTTTGAGGGAGAACACTCTGGGAGTGGTAAGTGGCTTCCCACCTCTCTTCCCCTTCCACCAACCACACGAGAGGACTCGCGGCTCAACGGCTATTTAGAGTACCCTCATGCCGCGAAGGCACTATACATTTACAAACATCCATGCCTTCTCCGGGATTTGAACCCAAGCCCTACAGCACAGCAGTCAGCGTCGCTAACCACTATACCGGATGGGCGACACACTCGCTAATAAAACTGGCAAGTAAGACTAAGGAAAAACTACATGGGTTTTCTTTCTTTTTCTAAAATTTGTAATACCAGTATTAAGTTCTAAGAAATACCTAATACCGGTATTGAACTTCTGATACGATATTGCAATACCTAATTACAATACATTATACAGCTCATTTTAAGAAATTCTACGCAATAAAAGTTACAAATTTTTTCCTTCACCGAAAATTAGTCGAGCATTTTATAAACATGGAATCGTCCAATAACATGTTTCAAAGCCTTTTATCTATAGTAGAACTATTTACAAAGAAAATATCTATTGGATTCTATTAAGACAAGTAACTGAAAAACACATTCTCACTAAATTAAATTCCTTACCGAAAAAGTTGTGAAGATTTAATTTTCCGTTCAGATAAATTCGAACCAGTGGTGTTTATTGGGAAAACGCATTGGAGAAAATATATTTTAGTAACTGTGAGTTACTTGATTAATTTTGAAGATGAAAGGTATTCTCCGAAGCATGCTAAACCTTTAATCAAGCACACATTTCATGCTTAAAGACGCAGCCATTAATCAAGAGTTTCTCCTGTTTCCTTAACTGAGTTCCATAAAACTTGCCTGCTCAAGAAAGTTTCGCTTATGATCTGAGCCTGGCATATTTACTTGGGTGTGTTCAATAAATTAGTTCTCAATTGAAAAAGAGGAAAATGTGTGTAATTAAGGAGAGCCTAAAATTTTACGGACTTAAACAACCAATTTCTTTCACTGCATGAAAGTGCAGCATTACAAAAAATATTGTATTGCAACTTATGAACAATCTTAATTAATTTTCTATTTATCATGCTGGAAAACAGACTTTATTTTAAGATTTTAATGCAATAATAATGGGTTAAGGATTGATACTATAATGGTTTGATTATCTAAAATAAATGTGTAAATTTAAAACTGAATAGAATCTACATCGAATATTTTTAGTTGTGCGCAACACGTGTTAAATTTATATGATTTTATGAATAACATTTATAAAGAATTGATTCATTGAATTTTTTTATCAATATCATCCTTCAAAGCGACACAAGGCTTACTGATGATAGACCTCATAATTCTAAACAAGAAAAAATACAACAATTCTAACAGTTCGACAGCCTAACAGTTCCTGTTATTTCATCATCTTTTTTTCATCAGGAGAGGCTTAGGAGTATGGTTAGGGTTTGAATTAAGAACAATCCCGAATCGTTAATTCCAGTAAGGTGATTATATATTACGTTATTCGAATAATTCAGTCCATCTTTTACACATTTTTGTTCATTTCCTCAGACGCCACAGAAGACGTATGCACAGCACAAAGAACAAAACATAACTAATTCATAAGCTAAAACACAAGTATATAACTCTCAGATTATTTGAAGCACCATCTGTCATTTAATTTACATCAAACACTTTAACAGAGTGACATAAGAAATTAAAGAACAGGCTGAGATAATGCATTGGTAGGTAGTTTTTTCGTAAAATGTTATTTAATACATCAGAATATATATAGAGGGAGACAATTATTCGCATAAGTTTCGAAATTATACAGACATGTAATGAGTTATTTTTAAAATATTAACATATTTCCTTGTCTGAAGCATTTGTTTAAAATAAAGGAATGATGTCATGTTATACATTGATCAGGTTGAAAGGTATTTTGTAATTTAGAAAGTTCAGTCAAAAGTGCGCGCTTTTTTTAGATCTAAAACTGAGTGAAATTATGTTTTTTATATTATGGACCAAATATATACATTATTTAATTTTTTTCACATTTAAAAAGCGATTAGTGCCAGAGAAAACATTCAACAAGCTCTTCTTACATCTTATCAAATTAATTCATTCGTTCAGAGTCAGGTATCAAAACACCAAACTTGAAATTAAATATTAAACGGCGATTTAAAGTAATAAACATATATTAAATATAAAAATGCTTAAGTGTGCTTTTAGCTTGTAAATCAAAGATCTTCCGGTTCTTAGCGAAAAGCTATCTTTTGAATTAATTTCGCATAATTTACTCTTTTAGACTATGAGGCAATCGTAAATTCCACTTACAAATGAAATTCCGCTTAAGTGATCAAAGTTATTGCCTCAAATATTTCCGTTCGATAAATTCTGAAAAATGGAGATTGCCTGAGTCACAGGTGTTTTGATTTCTGAGAAAATGCTCATTTTCAGTCATCCATTTATTTTAGGCATTTAGCTTAAAGCAATAAGAAAGAACGTGATGTTTGGGATTATTGGAATTGAACTTCTCATGTGGTTTGATAAAAGGAACACGAGGCAACTTCTAACAGCTCTTGGGTGAAACGAAAGAAGAGGCTTTTTACGAAAGTTAATTGGGCAAAATTTCTACCTGTGTCTTTTCTGATAAATGTTTCCTGCGTTTTTTTTTTTTTTTTTGTCTAACCACCGTCAAACACGAACGTAACTTTATAACTAAAAAGAGTATATTTTGTTCGGTTATCTACTTTTCTTAAAAGTTTGGTTCGTTTTAACTTTTGTCTTAAGAGTGTAAAATTCTTTAGTTTACACAAACATCTTTAACAAAAAAAGAATGCTTATAGATGTGTATATGGGGAGAGTAACAAACGTATATAACTGTTAATAAATAAAAATACTTTTCACGAATTATTGCTAGATATCTAGAACATTCAACCACAAAATTTCAACTAAAATTATCTAAGTAGATAATATTAATCCATTTGGACTTCAACGTGTAACCCTCTATACTTATTCTCGGACCCGGTTAAAGATGTGGGAGAAAGTAAAGGATGACTCGACATAATACTTTTTAATTATTTATTTTGCACACTAATTTTCAGACAAAATTCAATTAATCAGATAGAATGAGATGCTTCCCAGAAAAGAACAGGGGAGAATTTGCTACTAGAGTCGCGAGTTCGGACAATACTTCTAATCAATAGATCCACTTTTATGGATCAATCCCCTATAATATTTGAATTACACTGTAGCTATGTGATCATTCTTCACTTAAATCTCTTTAACAATTTAAAGCCCGAAACGTGCTGTCAATATAACTAATCGCCGCCCATCCGGTATAGTGGTCAGTGAAGCTGACTGCGGTGCCGCAGGGACTGGGTTCGAATCCCGGAGAAGGCATGGATGTTTGTGTTGTAATCCTTTCTTCTGTCTGTGTTGTTTACCCCCGTGTTATACGTTCGGTGGTGCACGGGGTTTATAAATGTTAAAAAAAATATATATATATAAAACTAATACCTGGTCGGTAGATATTCTTCCTTACCTTCTACTTCTTAATATTTCAATCACCTGATAGGAAGATATTCTTCCTTACCTTCTACTTCTTAATATTTCAATCACCTGATCGAGAGATATTCTTCCTTGTGGCGAAAGAGGGAGAGAGGTGTTCGAAGCGAAAGTTCAATAACGACAAATAGCTGCGATTTCAATCCAAGGTTTATTATGGGGGACGTTGACCCCGCTGTTGACGAAAAAGCGACCCTCTCTCCTGAACGGCAATAAGTGGACTGCCTCTGGCGAGGCTTTTACAGTAACCCCTTTGGCATATTGGCGCTCCCAGCTAAGCCAAGCTCGCCAACATCCCGCCGAGCCTTGAAATATACATTTCAAAACAATGATACATTTTCATAAAATTTGTACAGAGGGTATCACACAACATACACAATAAGAACAAATATATAATCAACAATATAAAGTATAATAAGACTTAAAATACAATCGAAATCAAAAGAAATAGTCATATTTGAAATACAATCAACAATCAAAAGCAATACTAAGAGTTGAAATACAATCAATATAATCAAATTAATAAAAATTAATTTTCAATATTTACATTACTCAATAGGTAAAATAACAATTTTTGAAATAGGTCGTTTAACAAAGTTACCATTTGCTAGTTTTAATTGCACAACTCTAATTTTGCCATCAGTACCTGGGTATGTTTGGACAATTTTTCCTATAATCCAATGAGCAATGGGAAGATTATCTTCCTTTAACAATACAACCGTATTAATTTTTACATTAGATTGCTCAAATTGCCATTTATTACGAGCTTGCAGATTATTCAGATAATCTTTTTTCCATGATTTCCAAATATTTTGAACAATTTTACTAATTTTCCTATATTTATCGAGTTTATTTGTTTTTACAGAACATAAATCTGGTTCAACAATAGCATTAATTGCACGCCCGATGAGAAAGTGACCAGGTGTAAGAATTTCAAAGTTTTCAACTTCAGCTGAAAGGGGAATCAGAGGTCTCGAATTAAGAATTCCTTCTATTTGAACTGTTATTGTAAGAAATTCTTCTAGAGTCAAAGCTAATTTACCAATAATTCTTTTTGCGTGAAATTTAAAAGACTTGACTCCAGCTTCCCAAATTCCTCCGAAATTGGGAGATTTGGGAGGTATAAATTTCCAATGTACTCCTTCAGTGGATAAAAAACTAGACACTTTCTCATCTGGTTGCAATACAAGATTATGTAATTTTCTTAAGTCTTTAGATGCTTTTACAAAATTTGGGGCATTATCAGAAATTACACTTGCACATTTTCCACGACGAGAGAAAAACCGTTTTAAAGTAGCGATGAGGGCGTCTGAATTTAACTCAGTCACAATTTCTAAGTGAATCGCATGAGTTGCGAGACATACAAATACAGCTACATAAACTTTATTCAAAATCCCTTTACGTTGATTTCTAAATTTAACAAAAAAGGGTCTACAAAAATCTATACCAGTATGGTGAAAAGAAAATGTTTCCGTTACTCTTTCTTTAGGCAAGTTACCCATGATTTGACTGGTTAAAATTGGCTTGTTTTTGAAGCAAATTACACAATTACGCACGATTTGTCTACACTGATTTCTGCCGTTAATCGGCCAAAATTGCTGTCTTACGAGATGAAGTAGAGTATTTGGTCCTACGTGCAAGAATTTTTTATGAAAATAATCTAATATTAGAAGGGTAAGTTTATGGACTTTTGGTAATACAATAGGATGTTTAGCATTTCCGCTTAATTCAGAATTAATTAATCTACCTCCAACTCGCAAAATCTGATTTTCATCTAAAGGAGGGTTTAGAGATTTTAACTTACTTTGCGGTAGTATATTGTTACCCGATTTTAATGCCTTCAGTTCCGCGTTGAATTCCTGAGTTTGAGCCTGTCGCACCAAAACATCACGAGCATGATTTAGTTCTCTACTCATTAAAAAAATGTCTGCTACATTCTTTTTTTTTTTTTTTTTGCAACTTCTGCAGGAACCTAAACAAGAAACTTAAAATTCTAATTAATTTCATATAGTTATTAGAAAGTTTATACAAGTCATCAAAAAAGTCAATCACTGTTGATTGGACAAAAGTGTTCATGATAGGCTTTAGTTCTTTCATATAAACAGGATCAGTGTTTGAACAGTCCCAATTATTTGTAAAGTCAACATCACTATGAAGTAAATCTGGACCAGACCACCAAATGTTATTCCTGATCAGATCATCATTTCCAACTACGTATTCTTGATCATCAGTTGATACTTTCGAAAGGAGGTGACGACTATTAGAACATCCCTTGTATTGCTGCATTCCACCAGCATTCATCACTCCTATTAATTGTTGCTGAATCTCAATGGCTGTTTCCAAATCTGGTGCACCGCTAAGAACATCATCGACATAAAAATCATTATACAATTTTTTAACATCTGGGCTTCTATTTAATCGAATTAGAGTGCTATTAAGTCCTTTAACAATGAGATCTTTAGATGAACCGAGTTGAACTTTGTCTTTTATTATGGGCATCTGGACGACATATCGACCATTACTATCTCTAGTGTGCGTAGCATCAAAATGTTCCATGCAATATTTCAATTCATTATCGACAAGTGTTTTTTCTGGCAAAGCCTTAATTTCCCAGAACGATCTTAAAGTGTCATCTAAGCGAGTGCCTACGACAGATAAATGACAGCTAATTTTATTAGAATTACTTTGCACTCTACCAGTAACTAAATATCCAAAATATGTGTTTTGGAGCAATATTTCTTTACTCTTATTCTAATTTGATTCTGTTTTAAAATTTCAAAGAATGTATTTGCACCGAGCAAAATATCAATTTTTGAAGGTTCAAAAAACTGAGGATCTGCTAATGTAATTCCCTTAGGCAATTGTATATTAGTGATATCTATTTGCTCAGATGGCGTTAAATCTGTAATTTTAGGAACTACTAAGAATTCAATATCCGTCACGAACTCGTTATTTTTGCTTGACAGTACTGTGTTAACTTGTTGACCAACAGTTACAGTAGCACCATTTAATCCTCCAACTGGATTATTAATTTTATTCCTCTTTAATCCCAAAAAGTTTGCGCAATTATTTGTGATAAATGACGCTTGCGATGCCGAGTCTAAGATTGCTTTACACTTTTTATATTCACCACAACCATCTTTAATATAAACAAATGCGGTGCTATGGAGAACGTGAGTTTGTTTCGACTGGGTAACGAAATTCTGAATCGTTCCCCCGCTGTTCGGAGTCATATTTTCACCCATTGCGTAATGCGTCGTTGAGGGGGAAGCAACATATCTACGAATGCAGAATGATTTACCAAAGACGAGTGATTTCTCTTTTCCGTTGTGGGTTGTATATTATTTCGATGCAATAAGGAATGATGTTTGCGATTACAAAATAAGCATTTTGATTTTGATGTACAATTAATCAGCTTATGTGCTGGATTCAAACAATTCAGGCACAGGTTTTTAAATTTACACAAATCAAAACGTTCAGATACTTCCATTTTTAAGAACACTTGACATTTATACAAAGAATGATTTTCTTCACAAATAATACAATATTGAGAGGCAGATTTTGTTTAAAAGTTTTTTGACTTGTAGGATGGAAAATTATTTCTTCCATTATTATTTGTAACGTTTAATTTGGGTTTGGAGTCAAAACACACGTGATTTAAGTTTTCTAAAATTTGATACCTTTTTTCCAAAAAGTTTAAAAATGTGTCCAAAGTAGGCACATCATGCGAGTCAACAGTTAATTGAAATTGTCTATGAGTTTCTTTGTCTAATTTTGCACAAATTAGATGTATCAACAAAATATCAACTAAGTTATTACGTTCAAATTTTAATGCCTCTAAAGAACGAATATTCCTTTGCAAGGTATCTATTAATAGAGGAAGTTCGGCAGAGTTTTCTTTCAATAATGGTTTTAATTTATTATATTTTGTATGTGACTATCGACTATAAGTTTAGTATTTTCGTAGCGAAGGGTTAGAGCTTTAAGCAAAGAATCGTAAGTATCATTCGGTGACTGCACTTGTTTTGCAGCACATTTAAGCGAAGCATTCAAATAAAACAATTTCTGAGTGTCCGATAGCTTGGGATTATTTTGAATTAAATTATGAAACTGATTTTTAAATGAACTCCAATTGCTAAATTGTCCATCGAACTGTGGTAGTGGAATTTCAGGAAGCCGAACATTATTAGCATGCTCTGAACTATTATTATGTTTAAATTTATCAACTTCAGTAAATTTATAAAGTAGTAATTTTCCACTAACCTGGAAATCTTGAATATCTTCATCTATTTAACAGCTCAACATCTTTAAACTCCTTATCATTGTCAATCTCGAAATAGGCTTGTTTGATGTCTTCAAACTTTTCTTTTATGTCATATAGCAATTCCAACGTTGTACGCAATTCAAATTCCGATAGATTATCTAACGGTTTCGACGATAGTTTTGTTAATTGGGCAAGTATGTTGCCCCTTTTACGATTTAAAGTTTTAATCGAAGACATATCTAACTACTAGTCTTAAAATGACTCAAATGCTAGCCTTTTTCCGGCTTCGGCGTGGCCAAAAAATGTGGCGGAAGAGGGAGAGAGGTGTACGAAGCGAAAGTTCAATAACGACAAATAGCTGCGATTTCAATCCAAGGTTTATTATGGGGGGCGTTGACCCCGCTGTTGACGAAAAAGCGACTCTCTCTCCTGAAAGACAATAAGTGGACTGCCTCTGGCGAGGCTTTTACAGTAACCCCTTTGGCATATTGGCGCTCCCAGCTAAGCCAAGCTCGCCAACATTCCTTACCTTCTACTTCTTAATATTTCAATCGCCTAATAGGTAGGCATTCTTAATTACCTTCTACTTCTTAATATTTCAATCTCAGGGCAACTTCGTCAAATCATCTATTCTTCTCTATCTATTTATCTATCTATCTATCTAGCAAGAAAACCTATACTATGTAGAACTGACCCAATCTGCATATCACGGTTTCTTCTTCGGAAAGGGTTGTTGTCATTCATAGCCCAAAGATTTCCTAAGAGGGTTATTAGAAGAATGTGTATAGATCCGTCATAAATGGCTTAATTTTATTAGAGCTTATTTTATTTTATACAAATAATATAACGAATACTTTGAATTATTACTATTCGTAAATATTCAACAAGATATTTAATTTCTAAAGCATTTGAATGTGTACTACAGCTGACTCAATGAATGTTCTGGATACATTCTTTTCTGTAGACTTTTTTATTGAATACATGAATTGAAAATAAAAAACGAGCCTTACAGTAGTCGCATATGATGTGTAATATCTGACATGTTATCGTGGTAAATATGCAATAGTTTCTTAAATCCTGAAAAAAAATTAATCGTCTATGATTGGAAATAATTTTCTACCAAATAATTATATTTTTAATGAAAATTTTATTTAATTAACACAAGGAGTAATGTAATTTTTTTTTTCAAAAATAATTATTATTGTTCAATTTGGAGGATAGTGAAGACACAATAGATTTATAATAACTAAAATATGATACATATACTTATGATTTCAAAGTACTTAAAAACCATTGAAAAACAACGTTAACAGTAGTACCACTGTTAACCTCAAAGTATGAAAGTTTATACATATAAATATAGCCTCAGATTTCATACATAACGAGCCCTGAGATTTTGAAAATTGAGCGTAAGAATCGCAAGTTTATCCTCGATAAAGTCTTATAAGACTTGTTGGTACGTGTAAAGTGAATTTAGAGTCGAAAAATAAAAAAAAAACGAATCCGAGTTTTTGAATTTGTATAATTTGAAATGCTAAATTTAATAATATAAAAATAGTTGGCGGCTTGTTAGCTACTAGAGTTGGACCCCGATGCGAGGGTAGCGAAGAGACTCCACCAAGCGCGCTGATTGGTCAAATCAAATAGCACTAGCTTTCCCAACTTCCTGTTACACATTTCCGTCCCTTTTCACGAAACCACTCCTACAAATAACCAGCAACCGAGGGGAAAGATGTTACACATCAAAAAGTTATTATCGTATATGAAATGAGAGATTTATAATGCTTTGAAAATCATGTACAGTAGGGTTTAACTATTTCTATCTTTGAAATTCGACATTGTTGTCAAAATTTATATTCACTTTTTGAAGCAAAAGATAATGATAAACATTTTAATCATTTTTATTTGACCACTTTCGATTTCAAATGAAGCTTTTGATGGATCAGTTTAAACTTTCCCCCCTTAGCCTAACGAAAATATTAGCTAAACAATTTATCGATTATATTTATAAAGATGGAAATATGAAAGAATTATACTTAATTGGAGAGAGAGAACATTTCAACTGTGATAGTTTCTAAATCTAGAACGTTTCAAATATCAAAATGGGATTCATTTTTTATTCACAACGAGAATCTGCCTTTAGTTGATGAAGTTGAGAATAATAAGCTTGATTAATAAGAACTATACACTAAATAAAAACTACTTTATTTAGTTTTAGTTCTAAAAGTTTGTATTTAGTTATGAAACTAAGATGTTTATGAAACTAAGCTCTAGCGAATGATTAGCTGAGCAAAATAGATGATGTGTCCAGTGCAAGAGAATTAATTAACATCTCAAAGAGATGATGAATATCCAAAGCATTGAAATCATTTTCAGGAAGGAGTATAGAAACAAAGCTGCGCTCTCGAATCGTAGCTGTTATGTAATTCACTTAAAACAGTCAAAGTTTTTAAGCGAATTTCATCGAAAATTGTGAATGCAGTATTAACAACTTTTAGCAGAGGGGTGAAAATGTTTCATATTTTACATCCGGTGTTTTTATATAAAATCAAACATAGATAATTTTGCAATAGAATTGCTTTTTAAAGTAGATTGTGATACAATCTTATATTTCACAAGTTATAATCTACTAAAAACACAGAAACACAAAGCTTTGTTTCTTTTCAGCACAGCACAAACATATTAAAAGCTTTCTTTTTCTCTCTCGCCATATTTTTCTAACAAACCGCGCGCGTTTCAGCTTTTCCTCTTGTGGAGGTGAATATCCGAAGAATAGAACCCGCGACGTTAGGATTCGTAGCCGAGTAACATAACCTTTAGACAAAAGTGATCATCTTGTCCGGCGGATGCTACTGGCTTCTGAAAATGCCACCAGAAATTAATTTACTGGCAAAGTCTGCGCCCAAAAGTACTTCAATGGGACCTGCTTTTTCTTGAATAACTGTTAAGAACATCTTTTTAGTTTTTAATTCATGTATCCAAGAGCCGATTTTTACACTAGAAATGTAATTAAAAATGACATTATGATCTAAAGCATTTAACTTACAGATATAGTTACCCCTAAGGCTTCTCAAGTAAATTTTATGAATGTTTATGCACCTTTGTTTTGTTCCACCGAAAAAGAAAGGCAAAATTCTTCCTCCCTCTGCAAATTAAAACTCAAGTCTTCCGTAGTAGATCCAAAACATGCAATTTTTGCGACGCGATATCGATGATAGCCCAAGCTTTACGTTCTCTCTTTATGTGATGCACATTTTCAAGAGTGCAAAACTTAATTCATAGCACGAGAATGTAAAGAATCAACCGTTTTTTCATTAATATTTTTTGTCATTTGCATCTTGTTTGAGTGAATTAGACTTATTGCATCCAATATTGGATAGGAACTTTAAATGTCTTTCAGAACACAATTGGCATGTTATTTTAGATCGACATCTAGAAGCAAGATGACCAAGCAGACCCTGCACAATCCTTTCTTTTTTTGTTATTGAGAGCTTTTCTTCTAATGGGTTGAAAAATGCCATTTCACAAAAGCGAGTTGCATGAACCTTTAAACAAAATACATATATTTCGCTTGATTCATGAATGAATAATTCATTAGCTGATGGAAGCGAATGTTGGCTCTCTGCCAAGCGCTTGCATTCACACTCATTAGGAAATATGCCCGATCAAGTGGTAGCGTATCACGCTTTCCCACCACAGGCCCGGGGTTCAATCCTCAGCCTGGGAAAGGTCGACTGAGCCTTTCATCCCTTCAGTAAGTCGATAAATGAGTACCAAGCTTGCTGTGGAACTGAACACTGTAGGTTTCACGTCAGACATATCACCTGACCGGAATATCTGCTCGTGCATCTCAGTCCTAAAGATCACGAAAACTAAGATGGGCGCAGTAAGCCTTGGCCCGCCACAAGCTGTTGTGCCAATGCGTTTAGTTTCACAATTTTATTTTTCTTCTGACTGCACTTCGCTCGTTATACATGAAACTTTTGTATCAAGTTACTCTGTTCAGACTCAATATTTTTTCGAGGCGTTTCGAATGATCGCAATATATGGGCAGGTAACGAACTTTCGACTAATGGATATAATATTATGCCACACCTAAACTACTTAGAGCCCTAATTTGAGTAGAATGTTTACCAAACAAACCACTTAAAAATCATATTTCTTTTTATAGCGTTATTTAAAACAAGTTTTAACAATTCTCGTACTTAAAAATGAATTAATAGTTCTTTTCGTCCATATCCTTCAGTTAAACTTTCCATCGTCAAAATATAGTTTTCATTAGTAAAGGAAAAGATTCAATAAATTTTCTATAGCTTCTGACTTAAATTTTGTCGACTGAACTTAGTAATGAAATATCACAATTAATTTAATTTTTATTTTCTTGTGTGTTTTCCAACTGATTCCTGAAGGTCTTTTAATTCACCGCCAAATTTCAACTTCAGGGGAAATCGTTTTATACGGATTTTCGCACACAGCCATATGTGAATTATACTGCCTTCGTTATCCTTTTGTATGCTCTCAATATTCTCTAATACACGTTTAGGCTTTCATTCCATTCTCAAAACCTTTCGTTTCTCTACATTTCAAAGCATTAAAATAATTATTACTAATATTATTCAATAAAGAAAAATAAATTTTATTATTTCCCATTTTTGCCAGCTTTCGTTAATAAAAAGGTTTTTAATTAATAACAACTATAATACATTTATATAGTAAGTATTATTAATTTAGTTGAAAATAGAAAAAAGATTTTCTTATCTATACTTTATGATAAATATTTCCTTTTCCCTATTATTTTGCAATGAGAGCATAAAAAGAGAGAATAAAATTGACTCACAAATCTCTTATAAAACTTATATTTTCCAATTTTTGATCAAAATTTTAAATTTGTTTGAGAAAATTATATAAAATAAATCAAGAAAAGTCCGTATCAGGAAGAAAACAGCTAGGAAATCTGCGAAATCAATTTTCTTCATAATGTAGTTTAATAGTGAGTACAATAAACTTTCAATTCAAATTAAAATATATTCTATATATAGGGCTAAAAATGAAATGCCAAACAAGAGGTTTCAAAAGAATAGACGAGAAAAAAGTATTATTTCAATAAAGGAATAATGGATTGAATACCTTAATTTAATCAGAATGGATCAACTCAGAAAGATTTACTTCTTTCTATCCCAATTAATAACAAAATATCCTGAAACTTTTATTAATTTCTTAAAAAGAATTTCTGAGGTTTATGGCAAGCTGAAATGAACTGAGTATTGAAATGGAGAGGACGATTAGAAATTAGAATTTGTCTCTTTAATTGTCTACAAACATTGGGGCATCAATTTTTTGATTTAATAAACAAGTAAAACACTTGGAATTTTTTAAAAATTATTGGAGGAATTTTTTATCTTTACACCAAAGGAGATCCACAACAGACCTTAAGCATATATCGATATACCATAGGCAAGCGGTACGGAAGTTTTGAAAGAGTTTTTAAAATTTATGAAGAATTCTGACACGAAATAAAAATATTATTTTTAAATATATCTAGTATATGATTTTGTAGATGATCATATACACATCTATACATAAAACATAAATGGTTTCCTTCCTTTCAGTCGATTGATCTCTCAAAAGTAATTTCTTCTTCCGCGAATGAGCTCTCTGGGCACGTTTACGAGCTGTGTAGAACAACTCATTTATGGCGTCATAATTCGAAGACTTACACTGTCATAATTTATACAAGTTTTACTGCAACGAGTGATTCATACGAACAATTGGTGCATAAATAGTAGCAAATCTATCAGTCCAAAAAAATCTAAAATATCTTGTTCATTTAAAAGACTTTTGGGGTTTTATGTTTAAACTATGTAATGGAGGAAAGCCCCTCTATTGGAAATTAGTTCACAGATATTTTTTTATTATAAGACCATACAGAAGAAATGTTTGACTTCGAGTGGAAACACAAACTGGAATTTTAGATCCAGAACTAAATTTAAAAATAACTTTGCTAATAATTAAATTCGCATTTTTTTAGCATGGCATTTTCTTCCAACTTTAAAATATTCTAAACAGAAAATTCTTATAGAACTTAAAAAACAAAAGACGCTAGAACTTGGGGAAAATATTCCTTTCTTTGTAACCTATAGAATATCAATAAGAAAGTTTTGATTAATAGACCTATGTAGAGTATGCATTTATAGAAAAATTGGACTTTTTCTTTTTTGGAAATAGTTTGCTAAGAATTTTATTAAATTTTGCGAGTTTTTATTCAGATCTTTCAGAAGAATCACTTTCCCCCAAAATGATGAAACATACTGTATGACGGAATACTCTAACTTTTTGATAACTGTCAAAAGTCTGTCGGCTATTGGGGGGTGCAATTTTCTGCTTAAAAATAAGCATGCCCCTTTTTTGCCTTATTTAAGGTATCCGACTGGTTGCGACAATTTTTTTTAAAAAAAATGGAGGTATGTGAATTTGTTTGTTGTTTTTAGATTTGTTTAGTACATTTAAAGAAAATTATGCTAAAATTAAGAAGAGAAAAAGAAATTATTATAACTAAAATGGGTAAAAATTGACAAAAAATAACATAAACGCGGTCCATTCTGTACCAAAGGTTTATGAACAAATTTTCAATTTTTTAATTCTGATGTGTTACTATGTTATTCATTGTCGAAATGACCGTGAGGATAAAAAGTATTTTTATTTTTACAAAAACTAGAGCACTTTATATCAGTTACTATATGAAATTGCTTAAAAAAACAGTGATTATATTCACATAAGGGACTGTAAATTTTGTAATAAAATAGTGATTAATAAATCTGAAGGTTGAATCACTTCTATTATTATATAGAACTTACACAAGAAATTTCAGTTCATTATTCTCAAAACTTTTTTAGCAATCGTTGACCCCGTTTGATTATTTTTAAACAAGATACCAATCATTGGCATGGCCAAGTAATTTTAGCGCGTTTTTCACATGTTGTATTTTACAATATAATGCAACTAATGAACTTTTTTCTAACAGAAAGTAGTATTGTATCACTCCTTTTTTTTGTGAAGATTTCCTCCAAAATGCAGGTAGATTTTTTTTAAAAAACTTTTTGCAAACAATAAATTTACTAGGTAAAATTTGAGAAAATTTTGTTATAAACTAGCGAAATTCAGGAAAATTTGTAGGAAAATTCGGGAAAACTATGGAAAAATTTAAATATGATTCGGCTCATCTAGGGCACAAATGCGACCCAATGCCGAAAACCAGAGGTGAATTGGTTGCTTATTGGCTGAGAAAAAGGTACGACAAAATATGGAACGAAGAAGTAGACGAAATTTGCGTCCTAATAGCGCTTTTGTTCCACTACGTGAAAAACGCGCTAAAAATCACATTTCGAGTAAAACGCGTTTTAAAGTGTGGCATCTTGCTTAAAGTAATGGCATCTGCTTTTACTAAAACACTTCTAGTTTTTGTTCTAGTGAACGGAAATTGACGAACTTGGTATTTTTATAAAGCTAATAAGATGGCCTATAAAATAAAATCATAAAAAAATTTGTCAATTTTTGGGAAAATTCATAATTTTAGAGTAGTCGGATACCGAGAAGCTCAGCTTTTATAATTTGCCCTCTCTTTCAACGAGTTCCCTTTTTCATTATTTAAGAAATTCTAATGAATAACAATTTGAATTCTTCATGGTAATGAAAAGTAATCCTCTTCCAAATGATTTGAGAAGTTCCTTTCAGAAATAAATCAGGATTCAATTTTACTGTGGTTCATTTGACCACTCAATTCATTTTTTCCCTACTTGTCTTACATTTCATTCAGAAGTATAACATTCGAATATGCTCATTGATACTTCACATATGATTTTGCAATGAATTGTGAAAAGAAATGAGTTCTTATGAAATATAAACAACGACTTGTAATGAAACCAAATGTAACAATACTTGACTGTCGGCGAATTTTATTTGTTGGTTTTGAATTTTTTTTCTTTTTTGTCTCGTCTAAGCTCTCTGAATGCGACAAGAAATTAAGATCATCTAATTCTCACTCAGGGCCGCCGCGTGGGGGTGGCAAAATTGTTCACCGCACAAGGACGCCTGTGGGGCAGCAGGCGCCAAAATTTATAGTACTTATAGGTTTTTTTTTTTTTTTTATTTTAATGTTACTTCCAAAAAGTTGTTAGTAAAAAACTTGCAATTTTGCATGTTTTATATTTTTTAGCAATAAAATAAGTTTTTATTTTTTTAAATTTTATATTTTATATAATTTTATTTTATTTTATTTTCGTTTCTGCGGATTTTTTTCGTTTGTGTAAAACAAAATTTGATTTCCGATACCAACAATAAAAACACTTTCCGTGTGGAGTTCGCGCTATTATACGGAATGTGTTCAAAATCTAAGAATTTGTAACATGTAACAACAGAAATTGGGAATGATTTGTATCGGAATAAATTTTTATTCATTATATGCTGAGAAGATGGTGTGGCTCAATATCGTAGTTTTGTTTGCTTTTTGTTTGCAATGATAATATATATACATTTTTAAAATTATGTAAATCGCTTGGTTTTTCTTCTCCAAGTCATATTTTGCTTCATGTATACTGTTATTAAATTGTTCTCAAAACTCGAAATGAAATCTTTATCGCAGCGTTTCTCAAGCTGTGGGGCGCACCCTCCAGGAGGGCGTGATAACCCTACTTGGGGGTACGAACGTATCGCGAAAAATCGAAAACAAAAGATTTAAAATAGTTAACAATTTGATAAAAAAATTAACAATTTAAAATAATTACATAGTAAAATACATTCTTATATAATAAAAAATAAAATACACATTCAAACTGATATAATACGCAATTCTTCTAAATGTATCAGTTCTGCACAAAGTATTTGATAATTAATTTATCATTATTCAATTAAAAACAAGTTCAGTAATTACTAGTGACTCTCTTGGACTTGTCTGTACAAATATTATATAAAAACAATATTTATCTAATTAGTGCGTTTATAATTAAAGTCGTATTGCATCGTAGTTTTACCATCAAAGTACATTATGATTGCCTTCAGTACATTTTTATTGTAAGAAGTGGGGCGCGAAGAAAATTATGACTGAAAATTGGGTCGCAAATATTGAAAGTTTGAGAAACGCTGCTTTATCGCGATCTACAACACTCTTTTTTGGTATCATCAATTCCTTTATGAAAGTAATTTGGAATTTGTAGGGATTGCATCTAACTTCTTTTCGTTGTTTGTTCAGTGTTGCGAACTTTACTTATTGAAAAGTTCTTGTGTTATTTTCAATATCTTCATTTTTTTTCTAGACTGTTATTTGAAAATAAACTTCAAGTTCCATAAAAAATCTTACGATACTTATTATAACATCTTAAAAAACCTACACAAGAAGCAATTCCTTCCTAGTTACATTCTATTTTTATTAACAATATGATTCATAAAAAACTAGTTTCCTGTTTCAATATTTCGCAATCTTCTCGTATGATGATGTAATTTTACTGATGTAATTTTGTCCCCCCCCCCTCCTCTGCTCTTTTGCAGATATGTTTTTTTATATAAATAATTATAATAATATTGTATTAAATTTTCTTCTTCATGCATATTTTTGTATCATTTCCTGTCTATCTCGGTGAACCATTTTGTAGCTCTAAGCCCTCTGTTGGATGTGAGTTCGATCCTCCCGAATAAATTAATAGCTAGGGATTCTTCAACATGTTTTATAGCGTAGCGTTACATTTCTGCTTCCTTTTAACGTCCGTAAATACTGGAGCACATACAAATCGTATTAGATAAATTATAAAACTAAAATTATAGATTTTTAAAAAAAAGAAAGAAAGAAAGAAACCAAGTGGAGTGCGTTTAAACGCAAACAACGCGAAGAAAGAGAAGACAGTAAGTAAAAATTGTAGCTTTGTATATATTTAAAATATTTCCATATTTTTACTGTTTTACTTGATAGAATTCAACCAAGATAAAAAATTTTTTTTAACATTTTTTTGCATTTTTGAGAAGTTTTAGCGCGTTTTTCACGTAGTGGAACAAAAGCGCTATTAGGACGCAAATATCGTGTTTCTCTTCGCTCCATATTTTACATACCTTTTTCTCAGCCAATACGCAACCAATTGACCTCAGGTTTTCCGCATTTGGTCGCATTTGTGCCCTAGATTAGCCGCGCGAATCATATTTTTAATTTTTTTTTTTTTAAATTAAAAAAAAAAAAATTTAAGTACAGTACACTACTTTCTGTTAGTAAAAAGTTCATTAGTTGCATTATTGTAAAATACAACATGTGAAAAACGCGCTAAAATTACTTGGCCATGCCAATGATTGATATCTTGTTTATTTTATGTATACGTTATCTTACTTTTTGATAGCTGTAGAGTATCATTGAAAAACAATCAACTGATATACAACAGTTCTTCGAACATTGTGTACAATCTTACTATCTTAAATATAAGCTAATATAAAACAAAAAGTGAGAAGATTACAAAAACTGTTAATGTATATTATGTACGTTATGGAATAGTACGTAATGTACAGTCATTTTTACGAAAAAAAAATTCATGTCAAGAATTATAACTGCACAATATTATTTTTTTTTAAAAAAAAAGAGTTGAATAACAGTTTTTAAAAAATGATACTATCTTTTGTAAGATATGCATACGATGTAACTTTTCAAACATACAAAGATCAAAAAATATTGTTACATAAGTATTACTGCATAAATTTTCATTAAATTTGTAATTTTTTTTGCATAAACCTACAAACATTGCCAAACAATTCAACCAAATGACTAAGAAATTGTAAAATTAAAATTTTAGATATTCCTCTAACAATCAAACTAAAGGGAATTTTAGTGAATTGCAATCAGAAAAAAAAAAAAAATTTAAATATTTACAATAAAATCAGGTTGTTTTGTAATTATTAATAATTTCTATGTAAACGTTAATTTACAGGCTGAAAATTTGCAATTTTATAGAAGAGAGTAACCGAGTACCTATAACACAATATATATTTTGTACAGTTTAAATTAAGTACTATTTGTATTGAGTTATGAAATAAAAAACAGTACGCGTCAGCACCATAGATTAGAACAGAGGATCTCAAACTTGTCATGTTTTTCGATCTGGGCCCTTGCTTACTTAATATTGAATTTTGCAAATTCTTGAACTTCAAATGTGTTTTGAACAGGTGGTATACTGTAATAGCTCGCTGCTATTTTAAAAACACATTTACTTTTCCATCTGTAGTGAAGTGTTGTGTGAAAAACTAAAAAATACATATTAATTTTAAACACAATTTCCAAATAATTAAAAAAAGTACTATAATAATTATAGCTTTTTCATTAAATGTTTATAATTATTATGTACCTGAGATGTGTGTGTTTTCAATATTTCAATTGCTTATAACAAATGCTTTTTAGTAATTTGTATTAATATTGGTTTAATTTACTTAAATATTTTGAATCAGCAGAAAGAAGAAAAAATTTCACACTAAATTCTGAAAAATAAATTTTTTGAAAAAAAAAAATATTGTTTCTAAATTTTCAGTTAAATTAGCTTCTTTACCAGAATCTTTATTTAGTAGCAAATGACAAAAATGGGCTTTCGACTGTCAAATAATATATTGAGAGAAAATCATATGATGCATTTTGTAAATGAAATGAAAATTAAATTATTTTTATTTAGTGCAATAAATATTTTTTTAGAAACATGTTCTAAAAAAAAAAAGAAAAACAATCTGGAGCACAAAATAGGACAAGATACCAATCATTGGCATGGCCAAGTAATTTTAGCGCGTTTTTCATTTGTTGTATATACTTGTTTTCTTAATTTTTTTTGTGCAGATTTCCTCATTTTTGTGAAGATTTCCTCCAAAATGCAGGTAGATTTTTTAGCGCGTTTTTTCAAAAAACTTTTTGCAAACAATAGATTTACTAGGTAAAATTTGAGAAAATTTTGTTATAAACTAGCGAAATTCAGGAAAATTTGTAGGAATATTCGGGAAAATTTAAATATGATTTGGCTCATCTAGGGCACAAATGCGACCAAATGCCGAAAACCCGAGGTCAATTGGTTGCTTATTGGCTGAGAAAAAGGTACGAGAATATATGGAACGAAGACGAAATTTGCGTCCTAATAGCGCTTTTGTTCTCACTACGTGAAAAACGCGCTAAAAAGGGAATTGCAACGAGAGAAAGCTAATCAGAAACTGGCGGGATCTCTAAATAAATATCTCAGAAACACAACGGGATTAGACGGACAACCAATTGAACCAGGACCATCAACATCAACACATCTGGTTTGGAGTTTTATAGTGAAAATTTATCTCAAAATGTAAATTCACAAGAATATGATCAAGAAGAAACCACCATTGTACTAATTGAAAACTTAGATGTTGAAGTAGAAAATTCACCCGGTAATAACATATCTCCAAACGAAGATTTTGACTTTGAGTTAAACGATCCAGCTACCTTGCCTGATACAATTTCTACAAAAATTAAAGATTATTTAATTGAAAATGACCCTTCCCGCTTGATAGCCAAACATTTTCCAAGATATAATTCTGGCAGAAAGTTTTCAGAATCGTTCTATTATAGAACATTACCGAATGAAGAAAAAGTATTTAGAAACTACTTAGTATATATTCAAATTCCCGAAATGAAGTTTTTTGCTCTCTCTCTCTCTCTCTCTCTCTTCCCATGTAAACTATTCAGCGAGAAGCATTCACAGCTTATTAAGAATGGATGTAATGATTGGGCACATTTAACCCACATTTTGAAAATACATGAAAGCAGTGCATCTCACCTTAGACATAGTTCAAAATGCAGTGAACTCAAAATGTCTTTGCATAATTTATGTACCATTGATGCAGCTCAACAAAGACTTTATGATGCAGAAAAGGTCTACAATCGGTTATTGAACGACTTATTTATTTAATTCAATATTTAAACGGGCAATGCCTTGCTTTGAGAGGTTCTTAGAAAGAGTTGTATCATAGTGATATAATGGAAATCTTTTGAAGTTGGTTGAAACCATAGCAAAATTTGATCCAATTATCGCTGAACATCTCCACAAAATTCAAACATCTCAAAAAAGAACGTTGCTCATTACTTAGGGGATCAAATTCAGAATGAAATTATAAGCATTATTTCAGAAGGAATTAAAAAGCATTTATTACATATGATTAAAACGTCAAAATATTACTCATTAATTCTGGATACTACACCTGATATCAGTCATACCAAACAGTTGACTGTTGTAATTCGATTTGTTTATATGAACGAGGAAACCAATAAAGCCCAAATTGAAGAACATTTTTTAGAATTTCAATCTATCGACGACACTATATATACTGGACAGGGTCTGTATGAATTCATAAATGGACATCTAAAATCGTTAGAATTAAATTTATCAGATTTACGAGGCCAATCTTACGATAATGGTGCTAATATGAGAGGAAAGCACAAAGGATTGCAACAAAAAATTATAGAAAATAATTCGAGAGAACTCTATATCCCCTGCTCTGCCCATTCTCTAAATTTAGTTGTAAATGATGCAGCTAAAATTTCCTTCGAAACAGTTAATTTCTTCGGAGTAGTGCAAGAGCTTTACAACTACTTTTCTTCATCCGTTAAACGTTGGTCTATTTTGCAACAGTATGTTGAAAATCTAACTTTAAAGCCACTCTCCAAAACCAGATGGGAAAGTAGAATTCAAGCTATAAGACCATTGAAAAATGATTTGAAGGGAATTTTGAAAGCGTTAATAAATATTCAAGAAGATCAAACAAGAGACATGGAATCAAAAACCCAAACAAAAAATTTGATTCAGAAGGTTTCCTCGTTTAAATTCATTTGTTCCATTAACATCTGGCACGATATTTTAAATTTAGAAAATGTAGTAAATCAAATAATGCAAAATTCTAAATGGGATTTACAAATCGTGACTGACAATTTACAAAGTCTTATATCAGAACTAAATAATCGTAGATCATATGAAGCGTATGAACATGCAATTGTCAATGCAAGTATCGTTGCTGATGATTTAGGGGTGGATACTGATTTTCCACAAAGTCGAAACACAAGTTTAAAAAGAAACTATTTCAAGATGAACAAACCGACGAACCAATCAACAATCCAAGACAAAAGTTTAAGGTTGAATTTTACAATATAATATTAGACACTGCTACTTCTTCAGTTTCAGAAAGATTCAGTCAATTAAAAGAACATTACAATTACTTCAAGGTAATTGTACTTTTAATTGACTGAATTAAATTAACTGATTAAATTGACTGAATGATTAATTGTTCTTCTTAAAGTTCTTCAAGGTACACTATAAACCTAATTTAAAAAACTGGAGTGACAATGAAATTTTAAAACATTGTGAAGAATTAGACCGAAAATTAACGGATACTAAAAATATTAATGAAAAGGACATAGATGGATTAAATTTGTTTTAAGAAATAAAATCTTTGCGATGTTTTACCAAAGAGGATATGTCACCTATTGATGTTTTAAATTATATTTATGGAAACAATGTTATCGAGAGAGAGAGAGATACATTTCGGACTTGTCAATTATATCCATAGAGAGCGAAATTTTGGATAAATTAAATATAAAGGAATTGGTACTAGCATTTGTAGCTGCTAAAACTAGGAAAATCAATCTATATATATAAAGGAGAAAAGCGGCTCACTGACTGACTGACTGACTGACTAATCACGATATCTCCGGAACTATTCAACCTACAGACTTGAAATTTGGTAGACATGTTCCTTTTATAGAGTAGACGTCAGCTAAGAACGTATTTTCCGAAATTCGAAACGCAAGGGGCGTTAAGGGGGTAAAGGGGCGTTATAAATAATTGCTTCCATGTTTAAACTACTTGATGTACAATCTTGAAATTGGGTAAGCAGATTCCTTTCAGAGAGTAGAGATCCGCTACAAAATCAGTTTGGTGAAAATCGACCCCCAAGTGGCGTTGCAGGGGCTTAGGGGGCGTTATAAATAATTATTTCCATTTTTAAACTATTTGACGCACTGTCTTTAAATTTGATAAATATATTCCTTTCGTAGAATAATGATCAGCTACAAAACAGGTTTTGTGAAAACAGACTTCTAAGTGGCGTTGTGGGGGATTAAGGGGCGTAATAGATAAATATATCCGTTTTTAAACTACTTCACCTACCTGCTTGAAAATTGGTAAGTAAGTTTCTTTCCTGGAGTAAATATCCGCTACAAAATGGGTTTTGGGAAAATTGACCCACAAGGGGTGTTGCGGGGGCGGGGGGGTTTAAGGGGCGTTATAAATTCCGATTTTTAAGTTACTAGACGTACAGTCTTGAAACTTAGTAAGCACATTCCTATTCATAGGGTAGAGATACGCTACAAAATGGGTTTCGTGGAAATTGCCCCCCAAGTGGCGTTGCGGGACTTAAGAGGCGTTATAGATAATTATTTCCATTTTTAAACTATTAGACGCAGTCTTTATATTTGATAAAAAGATTTCTTCATAGAGTAGAGATCAGCTATAAGAAAGTTTTGTGAAAACAGTCTTCTAAGTGGCGTTTCAGGGGATTAAGTGGCGTAATAAATAATTATTTTCGTTTTTAAACTACTTCACCTACCTGCTTGAAAATTGGTAGGAATGTTTCTTTCATGGAGTAAATATCCGCTACAAAACAGGTTTTGGGGAAATTGACCCCCAAGGGGTGTTGCGGGGGTGGGGGTTTAAGGGGCGTTATAAATTCCGATTTTTAAGTTACTAGACGTACAGTCTTGAAACTTAGTAAGCACATTCCTATTCATAGGGTAGAGATACGCTACAAAATGGGTTTCGTGGAAATTGCCCCCAAGTGGCGTTGCGGGACTTAAGGGGCGTTACAGATAATTATTTCCATTTTTAAACTATTAGACGCACAGTCTTTATATTTGATAAATATATTTATTTAATAGAGTCAGCTATAAGAAGGTTTTGTGAAAACAGACTTCTAAGTGGCGTTGCGGGGTATAAGTGGCGTAATAGATAAATATTTTCATTTTTAAACTACTTGACCTAGCTGCTTGAAAATTGGTAGAAATGTTTCTTTCATGGAGTAAATATCCGCTACAAAACGGGTTTGGAGAAAATTGACCCCCAAGGGGTGTTGCAGGGGGTTAAGGGCAGATATAAATACTTATTTCTATTTTTAAACCATTAGATTCATAGTCTTGAAATTTGGTAAGCGGATTCCTCTCATAGGATAGAAATACACTACAAAATATGTTTTGCGAAAATCGACCCCTAGGTGGCGTTGCGGGGGTTCAAGGGGCGTTATTGATAATTTTTTTGCATTTTTAATTAATTGGACGCACGGTCTTCAAATTTTGCTAAGCAGATTCCTTTCATAGAGTGCAATTCCCCTACAAAATGGGTTTTGTGAAAACAGACCCAGAAGTGGCGTTACGGGGGCTCAAGTGGCGTTATAGACAATTATCCCCATTTTTAAACTGTTAGACGTACGGTCTTGAAATTTGATAAGCAGATTCCTTTCGTAAAGTAGAGAATCGCTACAAAATGGGTTTTGCGAATATCAACTACCAAGTTTAATTTCAGGAGTTTAAGAGGCGTAATCGATAAATATTTCCATTTTTAAACTATTTGATCATCCTGCTTGAAAATTGGTAGGCATGTTCCTTTCATGGAATAGAGTTCCTCTAACAAAGAGTAAAACGAAAATTGACCACTAAGGATGTTTGCGAGGGGTCAAGAGGAGTTACAGAAAAAAATTAATGTTTTTAATTGTTAGACCCATATGCTTGAAATTTGTTAAGCATGTTTCTTTTGTTGAATAGAGATCCACTAAGAATGTATTTTAAGCAAATCAAGTTCTTAGGGGGGTGCAGGGGGTTACTGGGACGTATTGACAAAAAAAATTACTTTTTTCGAGCTACAAGGACTATAATAATGAAATTTGGTTTGCATTTTTTTTTTGTTGAATTGAAATCCTCTAAGAGCGGTTATATTGGAAAACGGCTCTCAACGCGATTACGGGGATATTGATAGTAAAACTTCTTTTTTTCTGTTAGATTTAGACTTGAAATTTGGCTTGCATGTTCAATTTACGGAGTAGAGATCCACCGAAAATTGGTTTTGCGGGAATCCACTTGGTTTTTGGGTTACGAAAGAGCAAATATCATTCTATACTTCAATTTTAGAGATTTTTAGAAAATACAAATTAGATGAGTTCTGCCCTTTTTTATGCGACAGTTAAAGGTATAAGTATATTTTTCAACACAATCGAATTCTTAATGCTAGGACTTAGATATCAATAATTTATACATATATATATAAGCAGTAAAAATTTATAAAACATCATGAAATAACCAGCGAAGCGGGGGGGGGGGGTAACAGCTAGTATATATATATATTTGAATATATTTTCTAATTTTTATAAAAAACTTAAAAACTTTTATATCATTTTTGCTTTGTTTTGTTTTTAAAATTTATGAAATAATAAAAAAAAAGCAATGACAAACGTGTTTTAATATTATAATTTTAAAGCTTTTCAGTTCGAAATTCAAATTTCGAATATTTTAAAAGAGTATTTCGTATATAATTTGTAGCACTTTATAAGAGTGCAACAGAACCCCATTAAGGGGCGCCAAATTTCAACTTGAACAAGGGCGCCTAGTGCCCACGCGGCGGCCCTGTTCTCACTTTTAAATTATTGTCATCTCGAAACCATGAAGAATTTCCGATTATTTTTGAAGCAGTGTTATAAAAGAAACAGAGTTAATTTAAGATATCTAATTGCTTTTCTAGTGCTAATTCTATACGAAAGTTTAAAAGTTGATATTTTTAAGGATAAGTGACTGTCAAACTTGAGTATTCTGTAAAAACTATAGAAAATGTATTTTAAATATTAGTTAGCTTCCTAATTTTTCTGCGCAATTTCATATTTGTGTTAGAATATTTTCCCTGTACTTATTCATTGTACATTTGGATGGCGATTTTTCAACTATGTTTGCTTTCAATCTTACACTTTAACATTCACTGAGTTGGCTGGACAATTTTTTTCATTTCTTGGAAGACGTTTTTTTTCATACATTAAATAGAATCAATTTCTGCACATTGTCATATTATATACAGTTTGTATTAATTCTCTTCCATATGTTAGGCACTCTAAGCCAAAATTTCGGTGCAAGATATTTCAGCCTAATTCAACAATCTTCTTAACAATAAAACGCTAAAGATTTAATCCATTCTTCAAGTTTTATACTTCATCTTAATAATTGTGGGAAACTTAATCACTAGACAAAATAATTTAAAATTAAACTCTTGAGAGAAAACTATAGAAACTATTTTAACTTGTATTTTTATCGAGAATTTTACTTGAACGTAAAAAATTCTCCGACAATGTCTCCAAATAAAGTTTTCCAATAATCTTCGAACGGCATTGTGTTTTCTATCCTGTTTCTTAGAATAAGGAATTCTGTATTGAGGCTGTAAATCGTCGAAATTCTTTCGACATATTTCCTTTTTCTCAAGGAAGAATGTGTTCTCTACATTAATCGATTCTTTGAATGTGTGTGTGCAAGTCATCAATTTATCACAAAAATAAGCCATCCTAAGATGGGACAATGATGAAATTATAAGAATATATAATTATGCATTAAATGATATGGAAAGAAAATTTTATAACTGTATGTCAGATGTTCTTAAAATGGTCTTATGAAAAACTTTACCTTTGAAGGGTAAAAAAAATAAGAGAAGATGAATGAGGTGGTATGAATAAACTTTCATTGTACATCGAATAAATGAGTTCATTTAATTTCTAGAATTTGACATAGTTGGAGTTAAAATTGTGTTTTTCATAACAAAAAGTGTTTTTTTAAGAGGTTAGGTGGGGGGGGGGGTTATTTAGTACTAGATCATCCAGGAAAATTTTTGAATAAATCAAATGTGTTGCAATGTTCTGTCTCATTAAGGTTGGAAAACTGCTATTGATAAAAAAGCCTAAAATTAATATTTTCCCTCACCTTTTTTTCGATTAAACTGAATGATTTACGGTCAAAACATTTCTTCAACCTAAGAAGTAAACTGCTTCTAGACAAACATAGCTCATATTTCTTTTTCACATTCACCAAAACGTTGAAATGTGACTATATCTTCCGATTTTCACAATATGGCACAAGTAACAGAGGTAATTATTGCTCCTAATTTGACTATAAAGTGATATTTCCCTCCAGGTTCAAGTATGGAAGAATAATCTATCTTGTTCTTCTTACAGTTCTTGACATTTAGCATTATATTTATTTTGGGTTGAGGGATTATTTCTTAACCTCTCATGAAGCTACACTAGGGTAAAAAGTGAAATGTGTCAAAATTTTTAACCGCAGCCAAAACACGACGACAACACCCTAGCTGGGCTCCATCTCTACACTCTCAAACTACGGTAACATGGAAGTTTTAAGCCTCAACAGATTTACCGTGCATCAGCACCTCTAAACGGCAGTTCTTCAGTGACACCGGGGCTTATACCTACAACTTGAGAATGCCAACCATGAGTTAATGGGCATGATCCGTCCTTACCCCTGCCACAAACGGCAAGGCTCACTATACCACGAGGGTACCTTAAGGTTTAGTTCTATTTTAACATGTAACAACTCACACACACACATTTTATTCAGCACTGCTATATTTGAGCTGAAACTCTGGATCTGATAATTACTAGTCATGATGTCTTGATATTAGCTCTGTTATTAGGGAATCAAATAACATAAAATAACTGGATGCAGACAATAATAGTAGTTTCGCTCTTCGCAATACATATATGCGATATAATATTCTTTCAACCATCTTCATCGGGCAGTGAAACATTATTTTCGCATCAAGTATTTCGAGAACTCAAGGACGATTTTGGTTTCTTGTTTTGATGCATAATTTTCAATGTACGAAATAACAATAAAATTTATAACCATTTTATGCTAACTCATGCAAAAAAATTCTTCAAAGCTACAATTTCCAATTCATCTGCAACCGATAGATTTCCTTTTGTTAATAACAGAATTGTTGCTGAAAGATCGTTATCAATTTTTAAAAACTTTTTAACTCGTAAAATGTTTCAGATCGAAATGATAGTATATAAAACTGGTGTAAGAAATTAAGGTAATTTGCAGCCTTGATGGATTATCTCTAGAACGATTAGACAGATTTTAATGAAAATTGATATGCATGTACATTGATTCAATTCAAAACAAATAACCATTCAAAAATTGTAATACACACGCATGGTCATGCGGAACACTCTTTGGAGGTTGAAAGTATGAAACAGCGGTTGCAGAATAAACAAAAGAAATGGGTTAGTAGAGGGTATGGCCCCCTCTTACAGCTATACAGGTTTCGCAGCATGATGTCATACTTGAAATAAGGCAATGTATCAGTTCTAGTGGCAATTCGTTCAGAAACGCTATTTTCGTTTCCTGGATGGTCCTTTGGAGGGGGGTTGCGAGTTGTAATTGCCCTCCCCAGAGCATCCCAGACATGTTCTATAGGGTTGAAGTCTAGAGACCTGGATGGCTAATCCCTAACGCAAATATCCTCACTCTCTAGAAATTCGTCATCCAAAAGAACTTTATGTGACCTCACGTTATCGTCCATTAAAACTAACTCGGGGCCACATCCACCCCTGAAAAGCTGAACATATGGCTCCAAAACCTCATCCCTATGCCTCACAACAGTCACAGAGATACTTTCAAAGACAGGGATCGGTGTGCGGCCATCCAACATAATGCCTGCCCAGACAATTAAACCTACTCCCCCTTAATTGTCTATTTCGAGGAAATTGGAGGGTAGGTAGTGGGTCCATGGTTCTCTCCATATGAACGTATGGCGAGAATCGGTGTTTAAGATGAAATGGGACTCATATGTGACTAGAACAGTCACCCATTGTTCCATACTCCAATCTCTATAATGTCTGCACCATGATAAAGGTACTCTCCTGTTCGTAGACGTGAGCGGGACGCAAACAGCAGGTCTTCTGGCAAACAACCCTCCCTCATGAAGTATTTTTGAAACAGTCGCCCTTAAGTTCCTGTGGCTGCATACAAGTAACGATAGAGCTGAGAAGTTGTATCCCCTCTGTTACACCTAGCTATAATTGACAAATGGCAATTTTCTCTGGGTGTCGTGGCTTTTAGATGTCGTTGTCCAGGCTTTCTCTCGATGGATTCAGTATCCTGGAACGGTTTCCAAAAGTTACACACGACGCTGGGTGTTAAAGTGAACTCACTACAAATCTGGACTTGACATTGGCCTGTTTCTAGAATCCCTACAATTCGCCACCTCATTCCATCATCTGAACGTTGATGGTTACTCATTTTTACTGTTACAATTTGAATTGAGCCGATTGCTTCAAAATAACACCAAGAAATTCGCCGAGGTGTGTTGGTGAACGAAATACGTCTTAACTTACACAAGCTTATAAAGCCTTTTTTTCTGCCTACACACACGAGTAAGCTTACGTATTTGCCGTACAAGATTTGCATTTTTATCTAGAAGCAGTGGTTTTTCATTCAGTTCTGTTCTTTTTATGCAATTCGATAAAATATGCAAATTCTTTTAATTTATTTCATTAGTGTATCTTAGAAAATGCGGTTCTAAAACATATACTGAATTTCTCTCCCTTATTTTTTTTTCTATTTCTTCTACTTATTTTAATACTGAATTTTGAAGCAATTTCAGTGTTCCGCTTGTTTTCTTCGCAGTCATAGGGAAAAAATGCATTTTACATTCTTAAGATACAAGGATCTTCGAAGAGTTAGCAATGAAGAATGCTCTCATGTTTCATTTTTCTGTCATTCATAAAAAATTCATATCGATTTGAAATCAAGATTAAAAAAAGTACTCAATCTCTGCGCTCTGAAATTTTCAAAATGAATTCATTGAAAATCCTTGAAGTTTGATTTGCATATAATATGCATTAAGAATCTAAAACTCTATCTCGACTTTTATATTAGTTATTAGGTATTGATAATATGTTCTGATAATTATTTAAAAGAATGTGATTTTATTATTTTTCTTGAAAAATTCAAAAACAAATATTTTTTTAGAAGATTCATTTTTCGGGGCTATTCTTATCCACTGAAAATCAATTCTCACGTCCTGCGATTGCTGAAACTGTTTCACTGATTTGAAATGCCCTATCGTAATTCAGATAAAGAAACAGCAATATAAAATAACTGATGCCTTTAAATTGTTCTGGAAACTTTTTATTCATTTGTAATGTCTTGATTGAAACTGTTTCGCTTAAGCTGTTCATGATTTAAATATTAGTAAAAATTAATCGCTTGTAGAGAGAATTGAATTGAATGATGAAAATTTTTAAGTATTCATCAACCTAATATAAGTTAAAAGGAAGACGTCATCGTTTAAAATTTTTTGTGACATTTTAATGCATGGAAAGATATAACAAAATAAATTGTATAATCTCAAAATTTTTTTAGCATGGTGAGCTGTTTAAAACGTTTGTAGAAATATATTAGTTGCTTATAAATATTAGAAGAGGCCTTTCATCATTAATTTGTATGTTTTTATATATTTTCACAACCTTAAAGGTCACCTTACATTCACAAATATTTACTAATTATTATAGGCATTTAACTTTATTACAGCAATAACAATTATTGGTAAAAGTAATTAATGATACATAATCACTAATAGAATACATTAAAGTAAACATATGTTGAAATATGAATTGAAAAAATTCAATTTCTGAGAATTAATAAATAAACATATTTAGAAGGTTTTTCATGCCAAGGAAAAAGATTACCCACTATGAGGAAGTAGAGTAATAAAAATCAAAACATCTCATACTCAGCAGACATTAATCTCATGTCAAGTAAAATCATGTGACATTTCCATGGCCAATAAGGGAGCCAAGATCGTCTGCTTACCAGCACCAATGCACATATATTTTCTTGAAATTATACTATTAAATGTTCAGTAAGAAAGTTGAAAAAGTAAATTTTTCAACAGCTTTAACTGCTGCATTCTTCCATACACTAAAATCACAATTAACTGTTGCGCCCTGCAGGCACTTCACAAGACAGACATTTATTTTCCATGACACTCAATTCTGTGTGTGTGTGCAATATCATTTGGGGTTCCTCTTCTCTGCACGACGTTTGGCTATTTTTCTCGTGCAATAGGAATGAAGCTTTACGTTAGCGGAAAAGGCACTTCCAAACGCATCTTTTTCTACAATGCATTTCTTCTGTGACCAATCTTTTCAAAAATACTATATTTGTAGTCATTCGATTATTCTACTCCACATGATGTTATTAATACAATTTATTTTTCAATAAATCAAAATTTGAAGAAAATGATTAATAACGTCTTTTGTAACCCAAAGTTTTCACAATTTCTTTTTATTCTAACTTGGCTTGAACCACTTTTAACAGGTTTTCAGCACAAACATCTTTCTTCCCTTCAAAATAAATATGATAAACAACATTTCTACTCATCTGCAGCTACATCAAGTTTCATATATAGACATTTCATAATATTAGCTTAAATTGTTTAAAACAAAATATGAATATGCTTCAAATTATATGTAAGTGGGATTTAATTTTATTTCTAAATTAGCTACACTTTGCTTTACATTAGATTTTTCACGTAGTTAGTTATTCCATTTACAGGTAAACTAATTTTTTTTCTAATTATATTTTAGAAATGTATTAGATTTCTGAATGAGATAAAAAGGATTTTCAAATAAAAGTTCTCTACAGTCAAATAGAATGTTTAAAAAAAATCCATTTCAAGCCAAATTTTTCCTTCGAAAGAAGATTCTGACGAATAAAAAAAATTATTTGATATTACAGAAGAAATTTAAAATAAATTATCCTGGCATTGTCTAGTGTTTCGTTGTAAAAATGAAAAATAAATGAATGGCTTTTAAGTATATGAAGCTTATCCACCTTGTCCTTTACTATTTCACTCATAAGAGAGTACTTGGATTTACATGACTAAAAACCTTTCGTGGGAAAGCAAATTAATTTAAACAATCTTTTGACTTGAAACCGAGGCATTTCCTTCGACAATTAATGAAAGAAACAATGGAGAGGCTGTGTCATAATAAAACAGAAAAGAACTTTTGAGACGTTGCTTTCTCTAGACTGTAAGACTTAATTGGTTTTTTCATGGTTATTGAAGATTTGAAATAAGTGGAACAAAAATTAATTATTCCTTTCATTTGGCAATAATTTGGGATGTTTTTGTTTGTAAAAAAATCAATTTATGTTATGGTAAACTACCTATTACAGAACTAAAGACATATTTATTTAGCCAAATTTACTAGAATCCGTTGTACATTGAGATGAACAGATATTCAAGTATACATACACACACACACTACTAGAGAGAGATGAATAAACATTAATCGAAAATGAAAAAAACTGAAATTACAAGATAACCAAACAATAGATTTTAAAAAGGATGTATAAAAAATTAAAATAATAGAGTTAAATATAAAAAATATAAAAGTATGGATGCTACAGTATTATAAACATTGCTGACTTAGGACGGCTATATATAAAATAATTTATATAAAAGAGAGGTTGAACAAGTTTTGTGGCCAGCCACCCTTCCCCCTTTTTGTTAATAATACTGAGTAAAAACCTATTGAAACCTAGCATTGTTGCTAAGAGACACCATTTTGAGCGGTTCTGTTCAAACACATGCGTGCTTAATGTTTTTCATTTGTATCACTTTTGAACGCAAGATGTTTTTTGTAATAAATCGATGATTCTGGACAAAATTGTAATTAGCCTTTTTTATGTATCTTGAACTGTTTTTGAGATAAGAGCTCTAACTCCAAATTTATCCACCAGGAGGCGTTGTAAGCATCTTTTTTTTGTGTAGCGCATGCCAACTTTACCATACCTAGGCACCACTTTTAGGACTGTAACTTGTCCTTCATAAATTACCTGGGTGACAACGGACGTCAGTGGACACACTGTATATTTCTGAATGAAAAATGAAAAGGTAAAAAGAAGCTAATAAAAGCAAAGGCAATACTTTTTTACCTTTACGCAATAATTAAAACTCTTGAGCATTAAAAAAGAATCTACAAGAGAATTTGTAAAGGAAAACAAAGTTACCTTTTACAGTTTAAACATAGGATGAATATTCTTCGATGTTTGTCTTACCTGTATAAATGCAGGAAGTTAGGAAGAAATTTACTTCCAAAAAAAAATTATGACAATTTTCTTCGAGAAAGGTTATTTCACTCAGGGTAATTCTGTGCCATTTTTTCCCATTCGCCCTTAAACATATGAAAGACAAGTGTACTTTTTATGACTTTTGTTGAGGTTATGTTTGGCGCTGAATTTCTTTTTAAATTCTCCTGCTGTAGGAAGTGTGACCCACGTTGGGAAACACGGCCTTTTAGATACTCATGGTCATACAAACTGCATTGAGAATGTGACTGTGCATTTTGCTTACTCATTAATTTCCTTTCAGAATTTTTATTTTGACTCGTCCGCTTAATGACGACTGCCTTAAAGCCTTACGTGAAAACATTTGTTGATTTGACGTTTCGTATCATTTTTATGTGGTTAAAAAATTCTCTTGAATTCCAAAAAAAAAAAAAAAAAATGTTTCTTATGAGAATTGATTTTTTTAACAGAGACAATTGGTGGAGCAGAAACAAGAACAAAAAAGAAGGAAAATTCCTGGCATGGTCCATGCGTCAGATTCCAGGCCCCAGACGACTAGAGGGTGGCGTGGAAAAGAAGAAGCTAAGCCCCTTATGACTGGCTACAGCGTCAAAAATAATGAAGGGGTAGTTCTTTGTAAGTATTGCTTTGCATACATTTATTTATTTATCTAAGATACGTGGCAACAGATTGGAATTGCAATCCTACACCAACGAACAGTCAAAAATTTTTAGTTATGGAACTTTCAATAAGAAATATTGTAATGAACGGGCCACCCCGTTCATTAGTGTTTGGAAGTTAGAATAAAGATTAGCCAACTGAAGTTTGTATGCCTTACTAAATATCAACAACCCAGGGTAGGAAATGCCCCTTTAATTAAGTTTAAGAACAAAAGCAAGATAGACGATATATTTAATATTTACTAAGGTTCAATCAACTTACGTTTAGCACTCTTTGATTACTTACGGTCTGAACTGCCGTAATTCCTTTCTCGGCAGTTCTACCTCTGGTCGATATTATTCAATTATAATTTATTGACTCAGTTGTCAATTAACAAATCTTTAAATATTAAGCTATTAATCGTGGAGCCGCTCTCGACTAACTTTCCATTATTTTGCGCTAATCATTAACGTCTAGCATCTAACTTTTAACCTCTCTCTCTCTCTCACCAAAAAGTTAATCCTTAAATATGAGCCTTCATTTACATAAACTCGTCTTCATCTTCGGGAGAAAGTTTTCAAAGCAACAATATTTACAGAAACAGTTTTTCTCAAGAGAGGCTAGCGGATAGACCCGTTACAAAGTCAATATCATAAAAAATGTTTTAAATTGAACAACAAAAGCGAAATTATAAGAACGTCATTAGAATTAAAAGATTCGACGACATTGCTCATTGGCTAACAGTTATGGTTCGAGGAACTATTTGTTTTAATAATCGAGCCCTTTTAATTGTGTGTTCGTGACTGCCTTACAGCATGGCTGATGAGATTTACTTTTTTTAGTGTAGCCTTTCTTTTCACAGCCTGTAACTTTAACATTTTCGTGACGACGTACTGATCAACGGGAAACATTGTAAAGACGGATATACATCCACCGCAGATGTCACCGGCAGCCAGGTAATGCACTGGAGAATCTCACTTCATACTTGTTTGACAGGATTAATCGCCCCCATGGAAAAGTGTATTGAGTGGCCTACCGCCCGATAAGGGGATTTGAGAGGGGAGCATCTATTACACACCTATTTTGAAAGCGTTAACACGATAATTCTCAACCACACACAGCACGTGACTTTTTATTGCTTACATTCGTACTTCCCCAAAAATTACTTGACGACAGGATCCCCAGAATTTTCTCCAATAGAAATATCCAATAAGCAGACTTGGATCATCCCTGGATCATGCTAATATATTTCACCAACTGGAATGTGAATGACAAGCAATTCTTCACAAGTTCTACGAGTCAGTTCCCAGCCGTATAACAGTTGGCATCAGGGCCAGAGATATGCTACCGCATTACTGATAGTTTAAAGATTTTTTTATTTTGTAGCTGTATTCTTAATAAACCATTCAATTAATATAATATAATGAATGCTTCATTTTCATAATATGTCATTACATCTAGGGATCCTTTTTTGGTCCGTCACTTTTTATACTATAAAGAGTAGTTTTTATAACAGCACAAAGTTAGACATCTAAATCTTGCTTTTGTAAACAACATAACAGTCAGAAACAGAGTATATTGATTTAGATAGATTCAAATAATGTCTGCCAATTACTAAGAAAAAATATATCTTTCACAGTAATAAAAATGCAGAGGGAGGGCCTATATTCAACTTTGAAGGATTATATATAATGCAAATCAAAATTTGCATATAGTTTAATAAGAGTAAAAGGAACATGTTGAGCAATTTAAATAATTGTAAGCAGAACCCCAGTTTTAAAAGTTTATCAAGATGAATTCGACAATCAAACGATCCATCTGATTCTTATTATTGATGGCGGATAATGTATCATCAAGAATTCTCATTAAGTAAGGAGCAGTAGAACGTTTGGGAAAAGACAATGTG
Source organism: Trichonephila clavata (assembly GCA_019973975.1). Classification (NCBI taxonomy): domain Eukaryota; kingdom Metazoa; phylum Arthropoda; class Arachnida; order Araneae; family Nephilidae; genus Trichonephila; species Trichonephila clavata. The sequence goes on along the minus strand of BMAO01006331.1, from coordinate 12,708 downwards.
CTTTGCAAAATGTCTGAGAATAATTGTACTTCTATTAAAGGATCGAGTGCAAAATATTCTTATTTGAGGATTACATCGTAACTCTCTTAAGGGTTCTTAAGAGACAATCTCATATTAAATTTAACATATTTAAGTAATGACATTTTTCAAACAAGAAAGTAGTATTTAAAGAACGTAAATTTTATGACTATTTTAAAATAAATTATAAAAATACCTCGAACTGGTTAAAGACGCAAAGGCACTTTCACAATCTAATTGTAACCTTTAACTTTTAAAAGAGCTTCTAAGAAAACTTTTTAAAAAAACATTTTAAAAAAGTCCCGTCGAAAATAAAGAATAATATTTCTGACCGCTTGTATTTTGATTCATTTAAACCTATAAATAATTCTTCACATTACTAGATTTCTTTCTGGAAATGAGTTCAATTCTCTGACTCCAATTCAATATAAGGGCTCTGATAACACCTGTAAAGTAGAACATTATTTGATATATGATAGTATTTTCAAATATAAGCAACAAATCGATCAATGACAGGCTAGCAATAATACAAATCTAATATGAAACTAATGGGGGAAAGGTGTAGCTTCTTTCCTGGAATCCAGTTAGATTTCAAATCACTAATGAACATTGTTTGTGTTTCATTTATATCAAGTAAGACTTTATAAGTATTATTATTTTGTTTATTTTTATTGTATTTTGTTTTTATTATTCTTATATAAACTCACTTCCAAAAGTTAAGCACGAAGATGTGAAATGGAAAAAAATCCACAAATACTGCTTTGATTGACACAAAATGTGGCAGTAAAGTAGCATGTATATATATACATAAAACAAAATCAATAATTATATACAGAAATGAAAACAATATTAAATTTTTGTAAGCTATCAGATAATGTCATACTGGAAACTTAAACAGAATTATGTAAACAGGGAAAATAAACAGCATAAAATGAAAAAAAGGACATTAATAGGGTATGTGATCTGTATGCAAAGTTTACACATTTTGACCATGCTTTCAGTCAGGTGGTCAAATACCGCAGAATTAAGTAATCGCCATTCTTCTTGTAGAGCAGTTTCCAGCTCAATAAGAGTGTCTGGAGGTGGGACGCGTGAAGATAAAGTACGGCCAAGAGCATCCCAAAGATTTTCAATGGGATTAAGGTCGGGTGAATATGCTGACCACGCCATTCGCGCAATCCCTTCACTCTCCAGGTAGTCATCGAAGATGTCAGCTCTATGGAGACGTGCGTTATCGTCCATTAAAACAAAAGTAGGGCCAATTGCTGCAGCGTACAATCTCACAATGGGTTCTAGGACTTCATCTCGATACCGCACAGCCATCACAGATCCCCATTTAAAGATGTGCAGGTCGGTGCGGTATCCTAATGAAATCCCTGCCCACACCATAATGCTTCCCCCTCGGAATGCGTGATGCTTGGTGATGTTTTGGGGCTGATTGCGTGTTCCTTGCTTACGCCATATCCTTATACGCTTGTCATCTGGCTCCAGAGCAAATCTTGACTCATCAGTAAACATGACATTGCCCCCGTCAGACACAGTCCAATTGCCATATGTTCCGACTGTCCTGCTTCAATGCGCCCCACAGCACGCCAGCGCTCAGAATCTTCCATTCGTTTTCTGGAAATCGTAGAAACACGTATGTCTTGAAAACAAATTGTACGAAAGTTTTAAACACCTTCTATCAGCACTTAAAATCAATTTCTGTAACCCTTCATAAGGCTGGCTTCTTATAAGACTGCCCTTTTTGCATATTTCTTGACATGGAAGCACGATTGGCTGTTACCTAACATATTTGCATACTTCCATCTACCTCTGCAGCGAATTGCATCCTCTTCAATTCTGATTGGCTTCCGAAAATTAGCATTTTCCTCTCCGTGCGTAACTTTTGGAAGTGGAATTATTGGAATTTTGGTGATTTGTATTTCTATAGGATGTTATGTACTGTTTTTTTACACATTAAAAATTGATTAAGTTTGTAAGAGTGCAAACCAACGCTATTGACTCCCACTTGACATTGGAGGAGGGGGGAATGTAAGGATAATAAATTTATTTCTGAAACAAAATCCTATTTACCATCTCACATTTATTTTCCATCACAAATTCAAGTCTTAAATTAAACAGTTAATTATTTCTCAGAAAATGGATTCCAAACATACAATTCCAGTCCCAACTCATTCATTTGTATGGTCTTCGTATGTACGATCTCACGCTTTACTCTCCAATCGAAATCTAATTAAAAAATGATGATTTAGAAAAGTTCTGGAAATAAATATATACTTCTATTAAAAATCGGGGTATTGGTATTGGTTTGTCACCCTGCTGAGATGTATATTTGCTGGCTGAATAAAAAACAGTTTTTCTGTTCAGTTCTGGATGCTTACTCCGAATTGTCATATATGTATATAAGGATAATTAAATTAGACATAAAATTAAATTCTCTATACAACTTTTAACTTTTATTTTACGTTACATTCAGTTGCGAACCAAAAGGCTGCCATGTTGGATTTGATTTAACATGTTGGAAGAATAATAAATAAGTTAGTTATTTTAGAGATGATGCTCTCCTCATTTCATCAGCGGGCCTGGGACTGTCACACATATATATATATATATATATATATATATATACACTGGTGTCCAAAAGTAAGGCATAATTCATAATTATGTGAATAAAGAAAGAACTGTAAATCAGAATGGTGGGAAACGTGATATGCAAAGGTTAAATGGTTATAGAATGATAATAATTAATTTTATTATCCAAAGTAGCAGTTTGAAAGAAAGCTGAATATAGCAAGGATTCACACTTTAAAGAAAACATTAAATAAAATATTGATGCTCCAGTTTAATAAGCCGTGTGGTCACCTCTTACAGCCAGGCACGCTGCACAGCGATTTACCATACTTGCTATGAGATGATGAATGATTTGTGGGCCCAAATGATTCCAAGCTTCTAGGAGAGCTCTCTTCAGTTCTGTAATGGAACTTCGTGGGTGCGAAAGGGCTGTCATTTGTCTCCCGAGCATATCCCATACATGCTCGATAGGATTTAAATCAGGGGAGTTCGCAGGCCATGACATGCGCTGGATATTTTCCGTTTCAAGGAAGTCATCAATCAGGTGACATGGTGCATTATCATCCATGAATGTGAAGTCAGAACCGACAGCACCTCGAAACAAGCGAACATAAGGCTCAAGAACTTCGTCTCTGTATCTTTGAGCAGTCACAGAGCCCGTGTTAAAGAAATGGAGGTCTTTGCGGCCGTCCATCATGATGTCTGCCCATACCATTACTCCCCTTGATGGAAAATGATGTCTTTCCATTATGTTTCTTGGTTCAAACGTGTTCCACGTTTTCTCCATATCATTACCCGCCGAGAATCACTACTCAGACTAAACCGGGACTCGTCACTGAACATCACATTGGTCCACTCTCACACACTCCAATGTTGATGTTTCAAACTCCAGTTCAAACGAGCGCATTTATGCGCAGACGTGAGGGGAATGCTAACTGCTGGTCTTCATCTGGCATACAGGCCACCATGATTGAGTCTCCTGTAAACAGTTTATCTCGAAATTCGTATTCCTGTGGCGACTGTGAGCGCCGAACCCAGTGCTCTGGCAGTACTGCCGCTCTGACGTCACGCACTTATTACCAGATATCGGTCTTGGCGAGGGGTTTTAACTCTTGGTCGACCTGATACTGGTTGTCGGGTAACATCTCTCGTTCTTTGAAGCCTCTGCCACAGTCTTGAGATCACAGACTGGTCCACATTCAGAATTCGAGACACTTCTGTTTTTGATCGTGAAGATTCCAGCATTCCAACGATTCTTCCTTTCGTAAATATGCCCAAATGGCGTCTTTGTGCCCTCATTCACCTTGTTTGATGGTTAACAACGTTCATTCGCACAGCAGTTGCACGAAACTTATTTGAACTGCCTATGCTGCGTGAATCGGTTTCTCCGCGTTCCGACATGCGCCGCTGTTTCGCGCAGGACGAAGTCAACTGAAAAGGTTTGCATAAACCCAATGTTTCTTCTTCACCCAATTAATATCCGCAAGAAATTTGGAACAATTTTACGATTATTTACTCCGTGTTTTTCGCATTTTACGATTTATGCTTAACTGTTGGACACTAGTGTATATATATATATATATATATATATATATATATATATATATATATATATATATAAACAGGGTGTCCCAAAAATAGCTCCCAAATTTTGCGCAGCCAGATTCCTCGTTGGAGATACACACAGTAAATACCCAAAAAACTTAACTGTATGATCCATAGCTATAAACTATTGTTTATAGCTATGGATCATACAGTTTACGAGAAAAATACGAAAAACGAAGTATGATAGCGCAAAGAAAAAGCATCGTATAGGACACATCAACAGCAGTTTTTGTAAATATTTATATTTTTATAGTGTCCTCCGTACATATCGAGGCAGGTTCTAAGCGCGCCGTGGAATAGATGATTGTACAAGTTGCAGCAGTGGGGCGTCCGCCAAAGTACAAGCTGAATGCAGACGTCCAAATGAATTCGTTTGTGTTGTCACTATGTCTATTCACACCAATTCCTTGAGATAGCCCCATAGAAAAAATTCAACAGTGTGAGATCTGGTGATCGTGGTGGCCGTAGAACCGAATCCACATATCTGATCCAGTGGCTGTAGTAGCCCATATGCAGGTTTAAGAGAGCTGAAATGCAACGGGACCTCATAATGATCTATCATTTTTAATTTTTCATTCATCAAGATTTTCCTCTTAAACTATAGATCGTACAGGTACAGTTCGTTGGGCAATAGTTATGTACTCCCAACGAGGAATCTACAGGATTTGGAACACCCTGTATTTTTATGCTTTTTACAATCAAAACTACTTGTTTTCTAAATCTTTATTTATTAGCATTGGAGACTGTTCCCCTAATTCTAGCTAGAACTAAATAATGATCAAATTTAATGCAATTAATATTATTATAAATGTATAACAAACCTCAAAAAAAAAAAGTAAATTAAAATTTTAGTATTGGGATATATATCAACACAATTTACAAAGCTCGATAGACGTTCATTCGATGTAATGGAGAATAATGCATAAATTTAGGACAAATTTTCCGTTAATTTTGATTTTCTCAAAACTAACGGGGGTTAAAATTAAATTCGCCGTTTTTTATATTCAATTCATTTGAAGAGTTGTAAGGTCTTAATGAAACTGATTTACCAAAGATTCATTTTAATAAATGTTGGTGGTTTAGAAAAAATAAATACTTATTTGAAATTTAGGCTTTTGCTCCATTGTTGGTTAACGGCTATTACGATGGATCCAATGTAAAATACATTTTTAGTCAATCATCAAGTGCACTCTGATATACAACCTCTGACAATAAAACTCGGTGAATAGTACTGTAACATTAACGTAGATGAAATATTAACGAAAGTTACATTACTATCCTTTGAAATAGTCACCCATAACTGTGCAGTGCTTATATCTGCTATGCAGGTCCTATAGAAACTTTGCATGAAGTCTTCTTTAGAGATGGAATTCAAAAGCCTAGTCACGTTTCTTTAAATTCTAAGAATATCGTCAATATGGATAACACGTTTTTCTCATCCTTTAATTCTCGGTAACGATTTTCGTACGGATTCACGATTAACCTACAGTTCATCAGCTATCATACGCGCAGTTAATCGACGATCTTTAGTGATTAATTTCCTCACTTTCTCAATTTTTTCGTCTTTGACGAAGGTCGCCAGTCTTCCGCTACGGGGTTATCAGAAATACTTTCCCTGCTTTTTGAAAACGGGTGAACCACTCGTACACACGCTTCATGGGCAGTGCTCGATCTTCATAAACACGTACAAGCATCGCATACGTTTCTTTTGGTGTCTTGCCGAGCTTAAAACAAAACTTTAAATTCATCTTTAATTCGTTCATTTCCCTGTTCTCAGTGAAGAACCAACGTACTAAACAAGCACTTTGTATAACAAGTCTTACATAACATAATGAACATAAATGAGTACGGAACATAAATGAGTCTCAACTGAACAATAGGGGGGGGGGCAGATTGTCAATACCTGCCACTACACATGTGAAGCGTTTTGTTTCGCCAGTGTTGCCAGATCGGCCGTTCTGAGTTCACTCACCGAACTTTATTGTCAGAGGTTTTATGCAGTAGCTATTCAAGCAGGTACTATTGATTCAAATAAAATAGTAAATATATTTTTTGTTTCTTCTAGTGTACATGAAATCTAATATAGAGTGAACATTATATTTTTAGGCTACGATGGCCCACTGCAATACACGATGTCACTAAATAATCCGGATGCAATGCCTGCAATCCAAGTGACATCTCAAGTGTCTAAAGCGAATGGTAACGATGAAGAAGCCTCTCCCAGACCAGAAGGTTCGATTGATTCATTTTTTTAAATAGTGATAACTTAATAAGATACAGTTTTATTATTAGATTTTAAGTGTATAAAATCATATTTTTTTAAACAAAACTCAATTGGAATTTTTAAAAAATCCACTTAAAAGTGTTTGATCTTTTCCTCCTGACTGTTGTGAAGCCTCTAACAAATTAGAAACTTGCAGGAGTTAAGTCATTTTAGTATTTTGAAACTTTAAAATGAAATGAAACTAACTGAGAGCTCGTATTAGTGTTTGGAAATAAATGTTTAACATACTTTGTAAAACTTTTATTTTCAATCTTCAATCTTAACATGCAATAAGATATAAATTAGCAATCGAACCAAAATAATAATTCTTACTTAACTTTAACAAAAAGCTTTGAGGTATGCAGGTTCAAATTCAAAAACATGTCCTGCTTCAATTAGGCAACTTCATATCTAAGTTTCCATCTCACTCGTAGATTTTGAGCCATTACACCTTGCAATTGCAGTTTCATTCTTTTGCTGAATTATAATCTTATCTTACTTTTTTTACTAAACAGCAATTCTAGTTAGCATATCATGGTTCCTTCACAAGACGATTCAATAACAAGTAGAATCCTCGCAGGTTAATTGAACCCACTATAAAATGAATCAATTTATGATATTATGCTCTTATTTTAATAAAGGAATCATGAAAAAAATTAGAAAGGTCTAAATTTTGTGTGTGTGTTTTTTAATTTATTTATATATATATATAATATTTCTATCTCGAGAAAATAGTTTGTACCAACCAAGCACAATTTCCTGTCTTTTTCATATTTTTTTCTTATTGTTGTAAGTACATAATCTAAAAAGGAAAATCTCACTAGTTTTTATTTATTTTTTTTATTTATAAAAAACCACAACATATGTGGAATATCAAGAAAACATTTTTTCTTAAGTGATAGCATGTTACGAAATGCAAATGAATTTTAAATATCCTGATAATGTCAAATATTTTTTAAAAAGTGTTAATATACGCTTACCATTTCAACTTCAACTATGATACTCTCATTATTAATATATTGAAATCACATTATTATAAGCATCACATGACTATATCGCTATATTCATTATTGCACCGAATTTTTTATTTTATTCACAGAAACAAATTTATTCTAAAAAAGGAAGCAATTCTTATACTTGAGAGAGTTTGCTCAAAAAAAATTGCCTAAAATTTTATTGTTGTAATTGGCGAACAAAGCTTAAAATTAAGAAATTATTATGTTTTCAAAAAGAAACGAACGAAAGTCTCAGGAAGTTGAAATGAAGGAATTCGTTTAAATATTTTCGGAATGAGGAAAAATAATCTAATATTAGTTACACAATCTAGAATAAATGTAGAAATTAAAGCTATTTGGGCCACACAAATAGACCCAAAATGTGTTTGAGAAAGCCTTTTTACTCCTTTCAAAATGCTCTAAATCTGATAAATCGCTTCCTGTGCCGTTTATTTCAATTGAATAGATTTATTTACTCACTAATTCTCGCTAATTTTCTGTTTCAAATTGGACTTGTAAAAATATGGTCACAAAATAAGATTTTATAGAAATCAAGAGATGAACCGTGACATCTTTAGGCTACATATTAGGCTTAATTAAGGCTACATCTACCGATGACCTTCAACACAACACTTATAGTAAACTGTGTGTTACTTAGGAAAAGAAAAACTAGTGTAATTTTTTGAATGGACCCTATTTTGAGATAAGAAAGTTCAACGCTAGTTTTTTTGTTTCTGTGTATTAACTGTTGCTATTACAACGGAATATTTGGTGTCGTTATTGATAAAATTGAAAACATCCAAGTAAGTTTTTTCTATTTTGCTGTGAGGCCGTGGTAACCTAGAGGTCAAGGTAACAGACTCGTGGCCGGCGTGTCATGAGTTCGAGCCTAGTGCCGCTCAAGAACCACCGGTCAAAAGGAACCGCTGCATGTTAAATCTATAGAGGCTCAAACGTCATCTCATTGGTGTGGTGTGGGAGTTAGAAGAGGGTGAGACAGATTAGGTGTCGTCCTCGTCATTTGACTATGGATCAAAATGAATAGGTCCGTCACTCAAAGCCCTCTTGTAGCTGAATAATGCGGCGTTAATATTCACCCATGCTGTTTTGTTGTAGATATGAATCCTGTTGTGCACCCAATGTGTGTAATCTTTCTTGAAATGATTAAAAATTGGAATCAAAAAGATTTCATACAAATTTGGGGGTCATGGTAAATTCATTAATTGCTTCGTATTTTTAAGAATGAATAAAATCATTTAGTAAACATAAAATTCTTTTGAGTCACAATCTACTTATATAATATTGATCTGGTTGACGGAGCTTTTTTGTCTACGGAGTTTTTCAATCCAAGTGAATTGTTCAAAATAAAAACAGGCGCATTTCAGGCCATACAAAGAAAATTGCAGAACATTCTATTTTAAAAAAAGATAAAGATGTCCACCCCAGATGGCTCGAAATATCTTGGAAAAGAATATTAAGAAAAAAATTATTGTTGCTCAAGTAAGGGAAGTCCGCCTTAAGAATGTGCCGGAAGTATTAAATGACTCTCAGCTTTGAAGAAATATGCCCAGATAAAAGTTTAAAACGAATAGAACCTCGAAGTTAAGTTAAAAATTAGACCTTCTATTCTCCTCTCTCTTCAAATTAATATCAAAATCAAAGTATTTATAAACGTTTTTAACAATCCTCATAGCTTCCCCCCCCCCTACTCCTGAAAGTTTGTATCTCCAACCTGCTTGACCTTTCAAAAATTCTTATAATCAATGACAAGAAAACATTCCGACAGTATACTATTATGCCTTGGAAGTTAATATTCATAAAAAGAGTTATTCCAGAATACGAATAACTGTAAAAGAAATGTGTTAATAATGGTACTTCCATTGGAACACCATCTAACATTTTAAAGAAAATAAGTCATAAATACAAAAAGGAAAAATTCATGTTACACAGACAAACTATAATATTTCAAGGATAAAGAAAGTGACATGAAAAAAATTTATAGAATGAAAAACACTTTGGGTCGCAACAAGTCTCGCCGAAACATCCCACAAAAACTTAATCGTATTAAAATCAGGGAATGAAGGAGGGAGAGTTATATTTACGTCGCACTATTCAGCTATTATTCGAATGCTTTTGGTGACAGACCTCTCAATTTTGAACCATGGTCATGTGACAAGAACGACATCTGAGCTGGGCACCCTCTCTTTTAACTTCCACACCACACCAACGGGAGGCTGTTTGAGCCTCGATAGAATTAACATGCAGCGGCTCCCTCCGCATGGTGGCAGTATTAGTCTCGAACTCATGACACTCCAGCCATGAGTCCATTACCTTGACCACTATGCTAACGCGGCCACTTAAATCAGAGAAGCACACTAACTAATCTATTCTACCAATATGTTCCCTTTCTAGAAGCCCTAGAGCAATATAAAACCTGAGTGGTTGTATAATGAAGTCCATAAAAAGTAAGTCTGGTCTTACGATGTCTCTAAACACACTCACGTGGTGGGGAGGATAAATTAATTGCAGTAAGATGAAGATATCCGTAACTCTATCGGAAGTATTGAGGTCTATCAACATTTCACCATAATGTATTTTCACACAAGCACCTTAAGACCAACCCAATCGTCTCTTTCAATGATAGGACAAACCTTATCAACTAGTGCTGAGAATCGCTTGTCAGATTCAAAAGAATCAGATAAAATGTCGTCTCTTTCCGTTCGCTACACTACTGTAAACTATGTCGTCAATGGGATGTTATCAATTGTATGTGGAGTCAGGACGAATAAGTCACCTTTATGAAGACATTTAGCCAAAGTTAACTGAGATACCTATTGTTCGGTTACTCTAAATATAGCTTCTGACAATGCTGTCCATAGGGATTGCAATACCGGGAGAACAAATACCGGTATTTTGAGCCGTTAGTACAATTTTGTAATACCGGTATTCACAAGATTAAATGCCGGTTTTTCGGTATTTACTATAAATTTTTTAAACTGCCTCCACTATATGTTCAGGCATCACCAACCTAGCAAAATAGTATACGCTTTTGTTTTTATGTCTCCCTAACGGGAGAAATTAATTAGACTGTGAATATAAAGTAGTATCATGCATTCAAGAAAATTGATAAAATATGTGAATTATCCAAAGAGGAGGACCAAAACTACTCTATAACAGCTCAGAGCAATACTGCACACGCGCAGGATTCGTAGTCTGATATTCGTATCTGTGAAAACAAGGTTGTAGTTGTGAAAAAAGTGCATAATGTTTCGATATTTTTTAAATTGGGGAGTATGTTATCCACATTGTATTTGAATATCATACTTGTATTTGCATATCATGATTTTATAAATTAAAATTAAAAAAGAAGAAAAGAGAGACTAACCAATTCAAATTTAATCAAGTTTATTGTAAATTTTCTAAAAAAATTTTACCCACAAACCTTATTTACATTCAGAAGAATTCGGTACAATTATCGTGCGAAGATGATTATGACACTAATGTCGGTAGGGAAAAGGAATTGTCTCTTGAACAAAAATTAGAGTTCGAAAGAACTAAAAAAAAATTTTAACAAACCAAAGTACAATACAAAAATCAGCCATATCCAAAACCATCCGATGTGAAATCGTGTTTATTTTAAAATTAGAGATTTAGGGGTAAATATATATATATATATATATATATATATATATATACTTGAAAAAAGTATATCGCGTATTGCTAACAATACCACCAACTAGCTTAGATGCCGAAAGAGCGTTTTCGACAGCTGGTAATTTTTGCACCTAATTACCTTCCAGGCTTAATGATAGATCAATTAATGCATTATGTTTTTTAAGATCACATTTCAAAAAGTTGTATTAGTATCACACAGACTGAATAGTGATATTTACACTTTTTTGTGACTTAAATAAATAAGATGTTCCTTTACTTTTTCGTGATTTTTTTATATAAAAAATATAATATAAATTATGCATGAAAATTTAAAAATTACAAAATACTTTTTTGTGATATTTACACTTTCTAATAAAACTGGCAAATAAAACAAAGAAACACCTGTATTTTCTTTCTTTTCCTAAAACTTCTACTACCGGTATTAAAACCGGTATCATGGTATTAAGATCTAAAAAATACCGAATACCGGTATTGAACTTTTGGTCCAATATTGCAATCCTAGTTGCACTATCTGTTTTCAATCTCTTTTCAGCGTATACGATGATAAACCGGTCATTGCTTGTTGTTTTTCTTGGTCGACCGACCATCAACCTTTCTTACAACTATACCTGTCATTTTATCAATTTAAAACTCTTGGGGAACACTCGTCAAACTATAACCCAACTTGATCTTTCCGATCACCTTTGTAAGAATCAAGTTGGTTTCTTGTAGCTATATTGCACGCACGATGTCACTTTCCTTTGCAGAGAATGTCCGGACACATGCAACTTTCCTTCTTTTTAATTTGCCTAGCACTGCGCAATGACTTCAAGCGTTTTGTGTGATCTTACGTCACTTCTGATATCATGATCCTTATATTTGTATGAGTGAATTGGCTTTTCATTGCATTGATCGTAAAAAAAGCCCTTTTCAACAATTTTATAGCTGTATGCTGAAATTGGTTTTGATGCTTATGATTTGAACACAAATATATATACATGCATGCATATACATACACATGCACACGTATATGATTTTCTGTGAGCTAATAGCAAGAGATCAAGTGTGTGCTAATAGCACAATCTACAAGCACTAAGAAAAAAGAAAAAAAGACTTTTTTTAAACAGCTAAAATGTGTTTTACCGCTCTTCATTTGCGTGTTTAGTTTCAATATGTTTTGAGAATCCTAGCTCAAGAACTGGGATCTATTCCTCAACAGTCTAGGTCCCATTTTTCCTTGAATGCAGCAACGAGAAATTTGGGCAAGGCGTCTATTATGATCGCCTTTGATTGTACACTGCTACAATGGTGCTTTGAGCGGAGGACATAGACAAACGAGTGGTGCATCATTTCAAATATAACTCACGATTCTACTTATAACCTCATGATGGTCCTATCCAAGTCTCGTGGCATGACTCTTGCATTATGCGTATTTGTACTGCTTCTTCCCCAGATGATTTGGAGTGCCATTGGATTTTACTCTTGTACCCCATCCGCATTACTCATTATTGGTACATTCAGCAGCCACCACTGCGTCTAAGCCTTTGGAGTAGGTTGTGGTCCCTTACTTTCAAAGCTACAATATGAGAATCCCCACTT
>BMAO01006330.1:0-57141 GCA_019973975.1 Trichonephila clavata | reverse complement strand
AACTGTCGACTTCGTCATCTATCCGTACTTCGAAATAATGAGGCATAGATTGTGGTTAGAAGACATTTTTTTTTTCGTGCATAAACAAGAAGCAGGAAGACTTTCGATAAACATCATATGAAACAGAGTATAACATATACGTATAACATTAATTCAACCAAAAATAAACGGGTTAAATTCTTGACGGTCTCTTGACAAAAATATCATGTGTTTTCGTTGAACTCAAATCTGACATCACAGACTTGTTGCGCTTTAAAATCCAGGTACAATTCCAAATCTAAAAATTGGGTAAAGATGTCCAAATATTAAGATTCATCAAAAAGTTTTTCTAAAAAATAAAATTCTATATTATGTGAATATTTTTAAATCGAATACGTTTGTGGTTTATCTGTGCGCTTTATTATTTTTTTTAACAAATACGTACTTTTTAAAAGAAAGTTTCTGTAAAAAACAAAAGCTGGCAACAGTAATGTGCATGAATTGATAGGCAGTGGGAACAACTGATTGCAATTATCAAGTGACTATGACGTCACAAGAGTTTTAGCATATTAAAATATGCTGCACTAGCAGATAGTGAAGCTATAATAAGATATTTTAGTTAAATATTTTTCTACTATAAAGTTATTCCAAATATTTAAGTCTTAATATTCAACATTAAACTTTAGCGAATGTGAAATTTGTAAATGAAACAAAAAATTAACATATTCTTGATATAACAAACATAAAGATTTTGGGCAAAAACTAGTTTTGAGGAACATTGAACAAAAAATTGGCATAAAACACAATAAACACTATATTTTTGAGAATAAAAATGACTTTCCTGATTTCCATATTTTAATTCCCCCCCCCCCCATATCGTGAAATACTGAAATTCCTAAAATGTAGCCATTTATTAATTCAGGTTTCAACCATTTTAATTCATAAATTTGAAGTTAACCAAAAATATTTTTAAAGTTATTTAAAAAAATAATGCGTATTAAATTCTCCAAAATGAACGAATTTTAAAGCTCAAATACTTCGACTTTCTTTTTATAATATCAACAAATAATTTGCGTCGTTGAATTTCAAATATCTCGATGCTATTAATTTCGCATATTTAAGCCGAAAACTGTTAGCAACATAAAAGGGCACAGTTTATATAATAATCGATAACAATTACCAGTCAAATTTAATCGATACAAAGTTCACTACTTACGGCAGGTGTTTCTTTTCAGAAAAGTGGATATTTTAGGAAAAAATCACGATTACATAATTTCAGATATCTTTCTAAAACTTAAAAGAATAACAGAGAGAGAGAGAGAGGGAAAGTTTTTTTCTTCATCAATGTTAGAACATTACATGAATTGAATTTTATAATTTCTTTAGAAAAGTAAGTAAAAACCTTTAAATCTTCTTCTTTTTTCTTTAACTTTTAACAAAATTCATTTTTATTCTAAATGTTGTACCAAAAATAAAATAACAATCCCAGAACTATTAAAAAAATAACTCATAAACATGACGTAGTATTAGATTACATTTTGTATAAGAACTAATCCCCTCTTTTGGAATTTCGAATAACTTTCCAGACGATTCAAGTGTTATAAAAATTTTGTAGAGATAGTGCAGAAAACTGTTATACCTCTCTTCAAATCACTGAAACTTTACGGAAACTTGAAGTTAAACAGATTTTAATTAGTTAATATAAAAATATATCTTTTAATATAATTCGAATAGCGAAATATTTGGTAGTAGATATTATTTTAGAGTAGACCGATTTACGAATGTTCATAATATCCTATGATTGCTATTGCAATTTTCTTAAAACATAAATTAATAAGGCTTAGCATTAATTGGTAAAATCAATTAGTGCTATAAAAACTGTTTCAAATCACTTTGAGAACAATTAATGACAGCTCGTAAGGTAAATAAAATATTTTTAAGCACGTTAAGATTTTAAAAAGTAAAAGTTACAGTTATGATTGCTCATTCATTGACAGGCAGCGTGTATATAGTATGTGTTTCAGTTTTTGTTGTGGAACGAGCTAAGCCTAAATCGGAAATATCCGTCTGTTTTTGAGTTATCTTCACGTGCGGGTTATCACATTCATATAGAACTGTAGGATCATATTAAGTTGCACGTAGTTACGGCATTTTTCGTGAAGGTCAAACAGAAATGTATTGTGAAAGACCCGTGTGTTTGTATGTAAAAAGTCTTTTTAGATAAGTCAAAGATTTTGACGTGATTTGAGAAACGAATGTATGAGCTTTTACTTTCATTTTACAAGAGCTAAAGTTCTGGCATTCGCTGTTTCACTTCCATAACTTTCGATTGAATTTTTGATAGAACAAGCCACCTGAATCAGATAACACGCTACAAAAATTCTTCTTAAAATTAAATTAATTTTTTTTGTAGAAATTTAGTAGTAAAAACTAAAAGTATTTAATTATACGAAAGAGAATTCAACTGGGAAGCTATTTTAGAATCTCTAAAATTCAGAATTTATAAGGAATTTAAAATAACAAGAAAATTCCTCTTTATATATGTTGCCGTTAAAGTGTGAAATCCGTTATTTCATAGAATAACTAAGTATTTCATAAAATAACTAGACAAGTGTCAGCTAAAGTATATAAGATGAAAAATTTCATACTTTACCTAGTTGTTCCATCAAATACCTAGTTATTCTACGAAATAACTAATGATAGACCGTTAAAGAGAGTGAAAAATCAACAATTTCAAAGTTATTTTATTAATTAATTAATCATAAATAGCTAAAATCTCTCGAAAAAAATATTTTATCCCTATTGCGGATGATTAATTGATAAATAATAAGGAAAAGCACAGATGATATAATTTATTATTGCTCATATTGCGGAAGTTAAACGGAAAGGGAAAAAAAAGAACATTTTGCAGAAATAGTTATTTAAATATTATCAAAAAATACACATGCTGGGAGGAAAAACTGTTAATTCATTAAAAACATTGAGTAAATTTTTTCAAACAAAATTGTAAGAGAATATTAATCTGAATTTTTTATAAAATACAAATACTTTACTTTTCATTATTTATTAGAGCAAGCTATTATTATTTTCAAGCTGTGATTACACTTTGAATTAGGGTTTAAAATTGACTAAAAGCAGTTAGAACAGATTCAAAGAACTTTCGCTAGTGCCGTATTTCATACTTTATAACGATTAAGTAATCGTTATTCTACAGCATACCTAGTTAAATCGTAGAATTCTCTCACAACACGTTTATATACTTTAACTGACTTATCTAGTTATTTCAGGAAATACCTAGTTTTTCTACGAAATAACGGATTTCACACTTTAACGGTAACATATATATTACCTTTATAATAATGCATAATAACAGTACCATTTTCTGGATTGCTAAAATACTTCGAACTTATTTATAATAAGAGAAATGATTTAAGTTTTATTAGAAGCAAAAGGAATTTAAGTTTATTTTACAAAAAAAAAAAAAAAAAAAAAAAAAAAATTGGAAAATCAATTTTTTCATTAGTTATTGCGAAATTATCCTTAACGTCAAAAGTTTTGAAAGTATATTTACATGAGTTTTCAAAATAAAGCAGGTATGGAAATTCCTTTTTCACGAAGTGCAATAGTTATGGAATGTAATAGTGAATGTAATACCAACTGACTTCGTTCTAAATCGCGTAATTTTTAAAAAATGTATAAATGGATATACAGCCGGACCCCTTTTTAACGAATTCATCGAGACCGAACATTTTGTTCGTTAATTCGGAATTATTCGTTATATTCCAAACAAAATTCAAGTTTTTTTTATCTTACTTTTTGGAAGTTCTGTAAGCAACTACACAAAAAACTTATTTAGAAATTTCGTTGCTATTATTCAACAGCTAAAAATACTATTAGTGAATTATTATGTACCATTTAATTGGAAATTTTAAAATACTGATTAACAGATGTTTGAAAATCTTTTTTATTCCTGACTCGAACGAGCTCTTTTTGGAACCTATGCAAAGAACAAAGTTCCGCAATCATTTACAACCCGCTGTTTTAGACTGAGGTATGTTTCCACAGTTTCCAAACAGTGTAAAATATCAGAAAATGTATTAGTTTTGATAGGAGTTCCATTATCTATTTCTACATTAGAATTGCTATTCATTGGCTCTGTTATGAAAATTTGATACTATAATGTTAAAGTATAGAAAACTGCTTTAAAAAAATTCGAAGAACACTTTTATTCTTGTTAGGCTTAGCGGCGCTAACATCAAAACGTTGCAACTAGTCTGATGACAAAATACGGACTGTTGCCAAATCGGTAAACTGAAGAAGGTTACAAAGAAATTGCTTCCATATTCAGAAGTATAAATATAAATACAGTTAGCTTACATAAAATACAAAATATAGTAAATTACAAATGCCTAAATGTAAAATTATAAAGTTCATCTTAAAAATTAATTATTGTTCAAATTATATATATATATATAATGTTCTATAATTTTATTACATTTCTGTTTGTTTATTAATTACTTTTCAAAACATAATGCTCTATAATTTTATTACATTTTTGTTTATTAACTCACTTGGCTTGTGCAACCATTAGTTGGCATCGAGTTGAATAATATTTGTCTCAACAGCGCTGACAAATCAAAAATTTCCTTAACTTAAGTTGCTCAGATAGAAAAGAATTTCTTGTTCTACTCAAGTCTAAAACGTAGGTTACACTCAAGACTAATCCACGCCTGTAAAATCTAATAATGGTATTCATGACCCTTGAATACCATTGAAATTTTGCTCCTCAAAAAAAAATATTGTTTTCTATTTTGGGCAAAAAGGATGTGTCATTTGAAATAATTCAATTTTTTTCTCATACAAACTAATAAATCCCCCCCCCCCATCTGCTGAAATAATACACTAATTCGGGGTTTATTATTCGTTAACAGGGGTTTAACGAATAATTCCTTAAATCGGGGTCCGACTGTATATATATATATATTTAATGTTTAGTGTCAGTTCAATCATAATCTAATATATAAAATTCTCGTGTCACAGTGTTTGTAGCCAAACTCCTTCGAAATGGCTAGACCGATTATTATAAAATTTTGTATGTATATTCAGTAGGTTTGAGAATAGAACGTAAACTATTTTTCATTCCGATATAGCAATTAGTTGTTTCACCGTCCAAATCACTCTGTCATGGGTTATACTAGAAAAAGGGGTCAAATAAAAAAATTACCAAATTTGGCGAGTAAAAAGTTTTTTTTCCTCTCCACTTTTTGTACATATCTTTAATTCAAAAATTCATATATTACATCCGTTTATAAAACAAAAATAGAAAAAAATATTTGCGAATCGCTTTTACTCCGTTATCATTATTTCAAATGAGTTTATTTGTGTAATACATTTAAATGTATTGTTTTAAAAATTAATATTTCTTTAAGTAAAGGAGTATTGTGTTTTCTGCAAATCACATTAATCGAAATTTTTCAATCATTATGTATGGATTTCTTAAAATTATGACGACGTCTGAACTAAAAAAGTTCATACCTTGCTCTTTTAAAATCAGTGATTTAATAAATTAAGCCCACAAAAACTTTTTTTCACAGTGCTGAAACAGTGTAAAATTATCATCTGGGTGAATGCACTATGGCACACAAACATTCACTTGAGGCTTTGAACAGGACATTGAAAAACATAAAAAAACAACGACAAATTATTTGGCGGCACTCTGTTACTCCTTTCAGGTGATTTCAGACAAACACTTCCCATCATTCCACGTTCAACGTACGGTAATGAGATCCATGCTTGCTTGAAATCATCGCCACTGTGGCGTAATGTTGAAAAAGTACAGTTGAAAGTAAATATGCGTGTTCAAATGCTTCAAGATCCATCCGCTGAAACATTCTCAAAATAACTTTTAGTTATCGGCGATGAAAAAGTAGCTGTGCTTGAAAATACTGGATGCATAAAATTGCCGACCGATTTCTGCACAATCATTAACTCGCAAAATGCTCTCATTGACCAGATATTTCCCGATATAGACACGCAATACTTTAATCATGAGTAGCTGGCAGAAAGAGCAATTTTGGCAGCAAAAATTGTGAACGTCAATGATTTGAATTTCCATATACAATAGTTCTTGCCAGGGCCTTGATGTCATACAAATCTAACGATACAGTTTGCGATACCAATGAAGCTGTAAATTATCCAGCAGAGTTTTTGAACTCATTGGATTTGCCAGGCATGCCACTGTACCATCTACAACTGAAGGTTAGATCTCTGGTTATTTTGCTTCGTAATTTGAACCCACCACGGCTGTGCAATGGCACGCGATTAGTCATTAAAAAATTGATGAAAAACGTTGTCGAAGCCAGAGTTTTGCATTGCAAGTTCCGAGGAGATTATTACCACGAATCCCTTTTATTCCCACAGATATGCCAATTGAATTCAAACGGATTCAATTTCCAATTAGATTGACATTTGCAATGACAATCATAAGTCTCAAGGTCAAACGATGTCTGTTTGTGGCTTAGATTTGAGCCCATCGTGTTTTTCACACGGACAATTATTCGTGGCATGTGATTCAATGTGGCACAATTAGATGTGGATTCATTCGTGTTTTATTATACAGAGGAGAGAGATTTTAACAAAAAACATCCGTTATTATTTCAATTGATCCTAACTCTGAAAATAATGTGAATTTTTCAAAATTCTTAGTTCAATTCCAGTAAAGAAGTTCTAGCTATATATAGACAAAATATTATTATCATAGAAGGGTTTTCCATAAAAAAAAGAATGTTTTGAAAATTTGTCATAGCTCTTCATTGTTTGCCAAACAATTGCATTTAAATAATTTTTCTTGTAATTGTATTCTTAAAATAATTTTATAGGTGATTTATTATTTAATCGACTGTCGAAAAAATTATTTATATATACGCATTTTCAGAATTACGGTTCCAAATGTAGTGTCCCGCAGTCATCTTAAAAAATAGTCTGAGTTTGAACACAGTTCGGTGTCAATTTTAATTGACAATTTTGTGATGGATCTATACGCGTCTATAACTAACCCCTTGGGGACTTTTCTGGGACAATAATTTTACCAACCAACTTTCACCGAAGAAAGGAAACGTGATTATGCAAATTAAATATATTATATAAATTCTGTATTCGTGAGTTTTGGGAGTTAGTTGGTGAGTGGAGGATCGTGAAATTATTAAGTGCAAATCGGAGTTTATCAATTGAAGAAGTCTAAAGAGTATCACTCGACGGTGATTAAATCCGGATAAGGATCGCATTCAAGGCCACAACTGGAGGACTCAACTTCATAAAAGTACAGGTATCGTAATCCTTGTTTAAATAGAAGTTTAGCTTTTTGTGCGTGACGTAGTTTATATTGAGCTTGTATAAGTTATCATGGAATCAGTTGAGGGTCCGTATTATTTTCCCCAGGCTAACGAGTCTCACCTTCGCGCTCTGCTATCTGATCTTTTATCTTAATTAGATTATTATTGTGCTTGCTTGATATTTTGTGTCAATAAAATAATTAGAGTGAATCATGTCGACTGATTATTCAGTTCCTCCCACACATCTAGCCGGGTCCGAGGGTAGACAAGGGAGATCAAAGGGAAGCAGGAACCGACAAGCATTACAATTTGTTTTATAATTTTACTCTATAGATCATCTTATTAGCTTCAGAAAAATACCAAGTTTATTATTTTACGTTCACTAGAACAAAAACTACAAGTGTTTTAGTAAAAGCAGATGTCATTACTTTAAGCAAGATGTCATACTTTAAAATGCGTTTCACTCGAAATGTATTTTTCTTAAATGATCAAACGGAGACAGCGATTGCTCAAAAAGTTTTGAAAAAAATTAATTGAAATTCTTGTGTAGTTTCTGTATAATAGTAAAAGTGTTTTTTCCTTCAGATTTATCACTCACTGTTTTATTACAAAATGTACAGTCCCTTATGGGAATATAATCACTATTTTTTAAGCAATTTCATATAATAACTGAGATAAAGTGCTGTAGTTTTTGTAGAAATTGAAATACCCCTTATCCTGAAGGTCATTTTAAAAATGAATAACATAGCAGCACATCAGAGTTTGAAAATTGAAAATTTGTTCATAAAATTCTGGTACAGAATGGGCCCCGTTTATGTTATTTTTTGTAAATTTTTACCCATTTTTTCCCCTTTTAGTAATAATAATTTCTTTTTTCTTCTTCTTAATTTCAGCATATTTTACTTAAAATGTACTAAAAAAGTTTAAAAACCACGCAAAAAAAAATCCCTATATCTCTATTTTTTAAAAAGTTGTCGCAAGTAGTCGGATACATTAACTTGAAAAAAACTGATTCTGTTTAAATATAATATGAAAAACTTTGTTTTTAAATAAGAATATATTAATGGAATAGAAAGCATTTTTCTAGAAAATCAGAATTCATTCAGAAAAACCGAATAGGATTATCAGACCATCTGTTTCTCATTATTGGTCTTTCCATTCAAATTTTTATGTCATATCTGATAGGTACGGAATGAAAGAGAAAAATAAAATTATAAAAGTATACATTTCAGCAAAAAACATGTGTATGTAATAATTGCAAAAAATGTAACTAAAGAGTATTATTGGGTGCACGCCAAATTTTGAAAGACTTATATTGAATATTCTTAAAGTTCTTTCCATTCATGCAATCTTTTTAATAACTTTGACGAAATCACCAACTGGCACTCGCAGAATAATTTTTTTTTACTAGTTTGCATTTATTTTCATTCCACTTATTCTGGCCAAAGTATTCTTGATTTTTCATTATCTCTTCCAGCAAGAATTGTAAATTTCCGCCATGTCATTTGTCTGGTTTTCGGTTTTTGTGTCAATTGTCTTGTCATCAGTCGTCAACTGCTGTCCACCTCAGGAACGTATTGCTCCTGCATGCATTTGCAAAGATTTGGGGGATGGCCCCATGATGATGTGCAGCAATATGATGTCAGCGGATGAACTCATAGCTCCCATTAAAGCGACAGATACCATGAAAATGTTCTCTCTTGTTATAGTGGATTCGACACTCCTTTATATACCGAGCAAGTTGTTTAAAAATACGTTTTTCGAAAAGGTAAGTTACTTAGCACAGCGATTTTCAAACTTTCAATAATTGTGATCCAATATTCAGTCATAATTTTCATCGCCTCCCATACAATAACAATACGTTTTTGTACACTTAATATTTCGAAGTAAAATCTGTGGCTGGCCAGACTTCAACTCGCGATAATTCGAAGTCATCTTATAAACCTCTTTACAATTCGAACACTTACTATCTAGAGTCCTATAGCAAACAGGTTGGAACTTATATGTTTTGTGTTGTATTGTTTTCTGCGTGTCTCCCCTGTAACGTAGCCTCTTTGATGTCCATCTCTCTGCTACCCCTTCTTAGTGTTTCCTGGTTCCTCAGGCGAAAAGACACTTTTATTGCTTTCCTTCTTCAAGTGGACAGTTCTGACCGCACCCGTAGTCAGACGTCTATATCTTTCATTTAACACGTGGCCTTACTACTAATGTGTTCCGAAAGGATGGTCCACTATTGTGATACTTTGGATTGTGTACTTTGCGTCAGAGTGATATGGCGATTTATGACTCATCTGTGTGACTTATAGCATGTGGCACCAAATGGAGCATGGGCAACACTAGACCCTGCTTTGAAGAACCAATGGTGTTGGGGATAATGTCTGATGGAACTGGGTGCGAAACGTTTTCGTTTCCAATGCGGAATGGAACAGATTTGGTGGGGCGTGAAAGAGAGAATTATACACATAAACGTATTATTTTAATACATGACTTTTAACTTCTGTATGACATTTATACCGTATATAATATGTACTTGAAATATTTTTAAGTAATTTTATACACATGTACAATTGTTGTTTTATTACATAGTTTAAAATTTAAATGTGTTTGAAAAAATTCAGGAGTTTTTTCTTACTCTCTTGATGATTCGAACTCTTGATAATTCGAAGTTTTCATTCGTCCCTTCAACGTCGAATTATCGAGATTCGACTGCATATATTTATTTATTATCTGGCAATAACCTGTTTATTGCATTCAGATTTAGCGCAGGCTCTGTATTTTGGATTGCAATTTTTAGGTAAATTACCTTTTTCTTGTAATGGATTTAGATATTCTATCCATTATTTTCAAAAGGTTTTTGTTCAGTATTATTAACAGAAAGGGAGAAGGTTGGCTGGCTAAAAATACGTTCAACCCCACTTTTATATAAATTATTTTATATGTAAGAGCTGTCCTAAGTCAGCAATGTACATAATACTGCAGCATCCATATTTCTATATTTTAAATTCTATCATTTTTAATTTCTAATACATCCTCTTTCTAAAATCGTATATCGTATATCTGGTTTATCTTACCATTTCAATTTTTTTTGCTTTTGATGATTATTAATTATTCATCTCTCTTTAGTAGATATATATATATATATATATTACAAAAATATACAAAAAATATTATATACCTATGTTAACTATAGTCATGATAGAATAGATTTAGCCACAGAAATACTAGAGCAAACTCCTAGCCTTAGGAACCAGGAATGCAGGTTTAAACAATGTTTTTCGGCCAGCCAATTTTCACCTGAATTTGCCAATACTCTGGGCCATAGGGAAAGCAAGAAATTTCTAGAGAAGAGTTTAACTATTATTATAAATAAAACCATAATCTATTAATGTAAAACGATAATATTATATCGTGTAATAATTACTAAAATCTTTAAAATCAAAATTAAACTATTAGATAAAGACTTAACACGTGAATACAACACATATTCCCTTGGATATGGACAATAACAGTATCGCATAAATATATATATATATATGGTGTGTGTGTGTCTTGTTCAAATTTTCAATCGTTAATAAAATACTTTCTATTCATCCAATCAAGTTGAAATAATTTTTTTAAACTTGTAGAGGACACTTGATGTTAATACAGTTTTTTCAAATATTAATTCATTCATTAAATTAAATTAATTACAAGTTTTCGACACCAAATTAGGTTCGTCTCCATTGTTGTAAGAATGTAACTGTTAGAACAATGACAAATTTGGCTTCGAAAACCAGTTTTTTAGCCAAACTGGGTGTGCATTGTTACAACAATGCTGACAAAGCATGCTCTTTTTTCAATTCCTACTATTAGTTCACTCTCTTTCTATATATATATATGTATGTATATCTTCTTCAAATTTTTAATCGTTAATAAAATACTTTCTATTCGTCCATTCAAAGTAGGAATTGACTTAAATTTTTTTTATATTATTTATTTTTATCTAGTATTGATGAATTAATAATCAAATACATTGTGAAGCACTGGTACACTTATATAAGTGAAAAAGTGTATTTTTTTTTTATGTGAGAATATATTTTGTTTTGCCTCCTTTCAGTAACTTAATGATTATTTTAAATCTTTTATTTTCAACTTTTCTTATTTCAAGTATAAAATTATTTTATAATGTATTTTATTCGATTTCTCTATACAAATACTAAATAGTTTTTCACCTATAGTTAGCTAATTTTTGTTTTGAAGATTCATTTCGTAATTCACATTTAAAAAAAAATAAAAAAATTATTGTTTTAAAAATAAATTTCTTTTCAACATTGATTCTGAGCTTTTCTTCCGCTTAAAATTTTCACTGCAGCAGCAGAAATGAGTGTAGTAATTTCCAGAATGTACAGTAAAAATATTTGTGGGCAAGTTATTTTTAACCTTATAATACCGATGAATGCAATTAAAATTAAGAGTAGAAAATTTATCTGATTTTTTTTTAGGATTAATCCTGATTACAACCCCCTCCCTCTAAATAAATTTGAGATATGTCTCCCATAGTGAAAACAGGAACAATGAATATTTTAGGCATTATACGAGGGCAATTCGGAAACTAATCGCCGCATGGGCGTGGCGCTAGAAGTACGGTTCGAAGCGCCCTCAATCGAATGCACGAGCAATCTCTGATTCAATAAGCTTCCAGTCGGCGAGTGAGAGTGTCGTAGGGCCAGAGTTTACTAGTTATAACGTGACAAAACGTGTGCCACCATAGAAAATCCCGCTAAATACGAGGTGCGAGGAGTGATAAGATTTCTTTGGGGGTCAGAAAAACTGTCAGCACTGGATCGTGAATTGTGTGCCGTATACGGGCCAAACATTATGAGTAAAGGTGTAGTGCGTCGATGGATACGCTTTTTCAAGGACGGAAGAACAAACATCCATGAGGAATCACGAAGTGGAACGTTGTCTGTAGTGAGTGCTGACCTCATCCGATTACCAACTGCAATGAAGAAGTGGCTTGGGAGACAGCATTTCTCTGACGAACTTAAAAACCCCTGTGACACATTGATTTAAATCGCAGGTGGCCGCTTTTTATACAGAAGGAATTGGTAAATTAGGTAAAACGGTACGACAAGTGCTTGAATAATGGCGGAGACTATGTTGAAAAATAGAGAAGAGTTGTACCTTTGATATGTAAATAAATTTTGTCCCCTCTGGCCTAGTGTTTTTTTTCCAGCGATTCGGAGGTTGCTTTCCGAATTGCCCTCGTATTTTTATTCCACTATTCGATTTCTTAGAGAAATATTGGGTTAAATTTAAATATTTAAGATATCCGAACATGTTGAAAATGACAAAATTCAGTCAAGACAGATATTTTTGTTTTTTATTTTATTGAATAGAGGTATCTTTTGACTTTACGAAACATACTTTTTTTTGTTTCTACACTACCTAGAGACCAAGTTACAATCAATTTTATAAATTTAGAAAAACCGGAAGTGAGTTTTTGATCTACCAAAAGTGGGAATTTAAATTGCTCAAAATCTATCATGGCGAGTCTGATAACTCAAAATATATCGAGTGTATTTCTATAAAACTTTTTGAACCTTATATTTATGTTATTTTCTAGAGAATGTACTAAAATATTTCTTATTCTAGGAATACTTTTTGAGTTATGGCTTGCTATTTAAATAATGGTCTCATACGAAATGTAACATTTCTTATAATGTTTACTCAATCAGCTATAAAATTTTCAAATTTCAATAAAAGATTGAAATTTTAGTACATTTTCTAGATAAATGCATCTAATTTGTTTTCGTAATACTTTTACTAATATATGTTTGTCACTTTTTTCTCTAACTGCTTTGAAGTTTTTCAAAAATATTGCTAAAATTTCACTTATAATTGTGATTTTTGTAAAATCCAGGTAATTTATTTTAAATTTTGATAGTTAAATAGTAATATTTATTGGTATTGAGTCCTAAAAGAGCATTTATAATGTTTTAGTATGCTATTTTGTTAAAAGTACTCCGAACGTGTTCAGATACCTTAAAGAAAAAAAAAAGAATTGATCTTTATATATATACTTTTAATAGACTAATTTAAAATATCAAGAAGAGATGGTGGAATTAAACGTACATAAAAAATATAAATGTAAATTGCTTATTTACAATAAAAAAAATTACAACACATTTATAAAAATGGGAACAGAAGCATAGAAACATGAAAGTCGTGTTTTCATTCCATGTTCAAGAGATCAAACTTTTGCATTTATTATAAAATATTTGCAGAGTATTACTTTTTTGTTGATTTTTGTAATAAATTATATCAATTAAAATGCTATGTAATCTTTATATACAGTTAAATGGTTATGTGTATTTGAAAAAAAAAATATTAAGTTCTTAAAATTAATGCTATTGATTCTATTTTTCAAAACTTCTTTTCAAATTAATTCCATTTTTTTTAAAACTCTGAAAAGAAACTAAGACCGTTATTTTATAAAAATAACTTTTTTGAATTTATAACTGAATTGAGCGATAAAGCAATTGTGTTCAAATGATTTTGCTTACGATTATTTTCATTAATTTAATATTATCATTGATAATTATAACTATGCAGTATTTATATTCGTAGTAACGTGTGTCATGATAATAATTTCAGACACATAAATGTTAATGAGGGTCAAGCAAACAAGTTCTAAGGTGATATTTATTTTTTATCGACATTAACATCAAACCGAGGTCCGCGAAATTCATCGCGGCAAAGGGCTAGATTTTTACGCCTGTCGTTAGTCTTAGCTTTGAGCACCGTGCAGGTGACAGTATGGTTTTGCTCGGTTCCACCCCAATTTTGAGGGAGAACACCCTGGGGTGGTCAGAGGCCTTCCCCTCTCTTCCCCTTCCACGAACCTCACGAGAGAACTCGATGGCTATTTAGAGTACCCCCATGCCACGAAGGCACTATGCATTTACAAACAACCATGCCTTCTCCGGAATTTGAACTGAGGATCTACGGCACTGCAGTCAGCGTCACCAATCACTCTACCGGATGGGCGACGAATAACAAGATGGAAATACAACTATATATTTTTCCGTCCCATATGAAACTTCTACCGTCACCCATCCGATATAATGGTTAGTGCTGACTGCGGTGCCGTAAGGACTGGGTTCGAATCCTGAAGAAGGCATGGATGTTTGTAAATGTATAGAGTGCCTTCGCGGCATTGGGGTACTCTAAATAGCCGTCAAGTCCTTTCGTGAGGCCGGTGGAAAGGAACAGAGTTGGAAGGCCCCTGACCATTTCCAGGGTGCTCTCCCTCAAAATTAGGGTGGAACCGAGCCAAAACGTACTGTTACCTGTGTGGTGGTCAGAGCTACGGCTAACGACAGGAGTACATCTAGCCCTGTGCGGCGATGAATTTGGTGGGTCTCGATTTTGAAATCGTCAGACAGGTGGCACTAGTAACAACTACAACAAACCATCTGCCACAAGATTTGATGGATTTGTTCATTTCAGATTCGTTTTGCCAATTCCCGGATCATGGCACTGTCTGATTCCGATTTGGCTTTCGAGGGCCTCGAGGATCACCTTGAAGAAATTCGTGCCTCGGACGCTCACTACATCACTCAGTGGGACTGGTCTCAGCTGCGAAACCTTCGTAAAATCAATACCATCGATATTCATCTCATCTCCATGTATTCCATTGAGCAGCAATTCCCCTCCCTCGAGTCCCTCCAGTGGCTCAGCATCAGCAAAGCGGAGATCTCTTTCATCCATCCAAAGGCCTTCAGGGGGCTGACCCACTTGAAAATGTTGATTTTGAAGGAAAATGAGATTACTGAAATGAGCAGAAAGATGTTGCCGAATCCTGCCAAGGAGCTCTTCCTGATAGATCTAAGGTACTTAATCGATAACTTTTTCAGCCAATATTCTAATCTTAGCTCATTTTAAATTCAGTTCGATGCTCTAACCACTAGGTTACCCTCTGCTGCCACGACTTCTAACATAAAAAATAAGATTGAAACTTAAAGATCGATATGCCGGGTATAAAAACGATAGCTTTAAAAATAACAAAGGAGATGAATATAAAAAAATTTCTAACTTCTATATGTATCGAAATATTGTTTATTTAAAAGAAATGACTTGCCTTATGAACTAAAACAGTTGTATTCTAGAAGTATACTACAGTGGTACACCTCGACATACGAGTTTAATTCGTTCCGCAACCTTGCTCGTATCTTGAATTACTCGTATCTCGAAGCAAATTTCCCCATACAAAACAATTGAACTACCATTAATCCGTTCCAACCCCCAAAATGTCACCCCAGTTATTTTTGTTACGTGGTTTTGAATAATAAAAACGTATTTATAAATGACAAATATTTATTGTACAAAAACAAAAAAGAGAATTAAAGAAATAAATTAGATATCCTCACTGGTCTTTGCCTTTTTCGCTACATTTTTCTCGCTTTCACCTGTAGGCCGTTTAGAAAAAAACATGTCCAAGGAGGTTTGTTTCTTCCTCCCTCCTCAGAATGTTCCGGAAATGAGTTAGGCAAGTGTCATTAAAAAGATCAGATGCACGACCTGTTGCAACTTTTTCTGGGTGTTTCTTTTCCACGAACTATGAAACTCTCTCCCACATTCCTATGATCTCCTTTATCCCACTTGTAGAAATAACCTCCTCCTCTGACTCCTCGAAACCAATTTCTGCATAACCTCCGTATACTGCTGTGACTGTAACTCTTGTATTTCCTCAGTCGTCAGTTCCTGGGTGTGCTCCTCGACGAGCTCTTTCACGTCTCTCTCTTCCACCTCTAGACCCATGTAGATTTCCCCAGAGACACAATTTCCTCCTCCGGGTTCCAATTCTCCGTGGATCCTTTCAGCTACAGCTTCAGGCCACAGCTTTTTCCATGCAGAGGTCAATGTCCTCGTTGCCTCGACAAGTCAACAACTCGAACACCTTGCTCATGTTTTTCTATAATTTCACGTTTTAATTCAATACTCATCATCTTTTTCTTAGCACTTGACTTTTCACAAACTTTCTTCCGATCCATGGTTATAAAAATAAATGAACTACAACTGTAAATGTAAATGTAAACGCAACACAAGACGCGAACACAACTACACAACTTATCACAGCGGAAGCACGCTGCTAACTGATTCACTGACCGTGATGGGCACGACCGCGTGGCGTGCGGTCGCGTGCTACGACCGGCCGACCTGCTAAACCGAACTCGTATCTCGAATTTCGCCCGCAACTCAAAGCAAAAAATCACTCGCTCACTGGTTCGTATCTCGAAAAACTCGTATGTTGAGGCACTCGTATGTCGAGGTACCACTGTATATATTGTTTCAAAGTCTGGGATAATACCTAGAATAAATGACTTGAAAACGTAAGAGCAATGTATACTAATATTTCAGATTTCTTCGTAAAAAAAGAGGGTGCGCGTTTTAATATGCCTAAAAATTTAAAAAATCAGCTTAAAAGTATAGGTACGCGTTATACGATACGCTTATACGCCGGTTTTTACGGTATATAGAATTATTTTTAATGCAGTAGCGATGGAGGAACGAAACCGTGGAAAGCTTAAAATCCTGGCCTTGAAATAAAACGTCAAGTAGATTTAAGAGAACACCAGGACCAATTATAAACAAATTAAATTAAATTAATCATTCATTAATCATGAACATTTTCAAACTCTCTATTTTCCACTCAAAAAAATGTTTATAATGATGAAACTCGGTGGAGATGTTTTTTTAACAAACGTTAAAATCAATAATTTCGCAAGAGTAAATCGCCAACAGATTTAAGCATTTCCTTTTAATACTCATAAAAAAAAATCTATTTTTAGTGAAATGTTCAAGATTATAGTGTTGTGAAAGTTGAGATGTGAAAAGTTTCTTATCTGTAAAATTCAAAAATGAAACTAAAAAAAAAAAGTGGTCGAGTTTTAAGATTTAATCAAGCTTTTTTTGTAAAACGTTTTATTCTTTATCAATGATTTATGTTCCAAAAATGAAATATTTGTATCATAATTTTTAAGCACAATTACTTACACTTATACATTTACTAACAGTTATACACTTTATTTCCTTTGTCATCTTTTTAGTGATAACAAATTAAGCTCTTTCCACCGAATATGTTTACCAATATGCCGAATTTAAAAGAATTGGACTTGAACAACAACCAGTTCGTAACTCTGGACGAAGATACGTTCCGTTGGCCTTTTGAGAACCTCGCATCACTCATGTTCAAAGGTAAATATTCATTTTTAATATTCTATAACATAGAGGGATAATTAAAAGCAGTCGACAGATCATTTTTAATAGACTTTTTTGACAACGAAAGCAGATGATCAAGGTAACATTTAAACAGAATTTATAGCAGTTCTAATTTTAAATTTAGGCTTTTTTTTCATTCTAAAAAAAGAGATATCTGTTGCAAAAGACGAATCCGAAGAGAATGAAGAGAATAGACACTCCACATTACTGAGAAACAACTAATATATGCAACCGTTTGTTGTCATTTGGCTGTTATATGCTCAAGGGCGTAGCTAGCACCGTATCAATGATATGGGGCCCCCAAGCTACGGGGGGGGTTATGTTATCAGTGTTTTGGCCCTTTCAAATAAGTTTCATTAATGTTTTCGATCTTATTTAATTTCCAAAAAGGGCCCCAAGGAATTTTGATACAGGGCCTACTCACGACTTCCTACGCCAGTGTATATGCTGTTGTTCATTGCTATGCCCTGGATAATGACCATAGTATTAACTTCAAATGAATTATAGCAAGCATGGGCGTCAGCATGTTCAAAAATACATTGTATAATTTTAATGAATGGTAACACATCATTCAATAAGAAAATCGCGTTTAATTGAAATAGCAAGGTCCATGAAAATCAAAGAAAATAGCACACCAAGAAGGAAACATTGAATAAAAGATACACTTTAAAACAGTGCTTCTCAAACTTTCAATCTTGGCGACCCAATATTTAATCAGTGTTTTCATCGCCCCCCCCCCTACATACAATAAAAATGTATTGGACTCAATAATAATATACTTTGACACTAAACCTACAATACGACTTTAAAATTTTAAGTGCCACCGGCGTATATGAACGTTTCGCTCAGCCAGTCTGTTAATTGGTCTGAATATATATATATGTCTTTCCAAAGTATGATCATTACTGTGCACTGATATCCATAAAATTATTCCGAAGGCTTTGGAATGCAATAAAAGGACCTTCACAG
Organism: Trichonephila clavata; assembly: GCA_019973975.1. Classification (NCBI taxonomy): domain Eukaryota; kingdom Metazoa; phylum Arthropoda; class Arachnida; order Araneae; family Nephilidae; genus Trichonephila; species Trichonephila clavata. The sequence continues at coordinate 38,599 of BMAO01006330.1, read as the reverse complement.
TGTTTGCAACGGATTTACTTATTCCAGAGGATATGCCTATTTATTCCTTTTCAACTCACCCCTATGCACCACGTACGCTTGCTTACGTGTTAAACGGTGGCATTGGGGAGCGAATTGTGTAATTTTTATCGGCATCGTGCAAATTAACAAGATAAATATTAATTTTTATATGAATTTTATATCTGACAAGCCCATGGGTTCACTGATAATTACTAAACTTGTTCTCACTCTAGAATTATTAAATCAATTATAAAATACATTGTGTAGTGTTGTTACATTTGTAAGTGTATTATATCAGTGCAAATGTGTATTGTATTTTTTATTATGTCAGAATGTATTTTGTTTGTTAGCTTTCAGTAAATTACTAATTTTTCTTCAATAATATTTTGATCTCGACTTTTCAATATGCTTGACCCCCCCCCTCCGTTTAGGGTTATTACGGCCCATATTGGGACGGTTCCCACAGTTTAAAAAACACTGCTTTAAGATAATGAAAGATACAAATGATCTCAAAATCAGATCAATAGAGTAATTAGTGAAGTAGTTAGAGCAGTTTCCACAACGGGGCGTTATAGCACTTCATACTGCTATACAAGTCGTGATACGATATGTCACAGAGTCAAGCAAAGACTCGATATTGTTCTGGAGCAGATTGGGACATATTTGTCGTACGTGCTTTCTAAATCTAGTATAATGTGACAAGGCAGAAAATTACATTCCATGTAGTTTTCTACATACCCCGAGGAGCGGGCCATAGAAATGTTTGTAAACCTGGACTACCCATGCCTTGTACAACCGGGCATAATCTTGCTGAAATAAAGTTCCTGGACTCCTGGCAAAGAATAGGATCTCAAAAGGTCGTAAAATATTATTCAGAGACATTGACTACTGAGTCATCATTGAGCTACAAACCACTATTAAAGAGGACCAACTACCAAAGGATATGTATCTTCAGACCATAACACGTGCTTTTCAGGAACTATATCTTCAGCAGCATGGTCAATATTGGATTGATGCCTATGAGCCTTTTACATCAGTATACAATGGTCATTTGCCTCCAAAGTGAAGAGGGATTCATCACTGAACATTTCATAACGCCACATGTTGCTCTGGCTTGACACCAATGCAACGGGAGTCACCGATGTTTCAGTGTTTCAAGGCAGAGCTTATATATAAGCCTCTGGGATCTCAAATTGAATCCTTGTGATTGGCTCGCAAAGGGTTTCACACTCAGTCGAGTCAACAGTTCCACGAATAGAGGATCGAGTCGTCATTGGATTTGTCAGGCCTGTCGATGCTTTTTCCGTCATCTCTACTGATAATCTCGTCTTTCCTGAATTGTCCCGACAAGTTTTAGTTACTTAAATTGTCCACTGTTTCTAATATTGTTCGACGGTATTGTTACATTAACGATTCCTGTGGTGAGCTATACGGCACGCCAAGCAAACTGAAGTTTTCATTCGAATAATCAGACCTCTCCTGAAGTCTGTTCAAATCGTCGTTTCTGGTGTCCAAAAGGCGTAACTTATTAAAAGTGTCACTGCATCAGTTGGCACCTTTCGCGTTTCGGAATGTACAGAACGCCGCTCTGGGAATTTAGATCCTTTTCATACGAGATAGATCTTACAAAGTTTCGTGGCACAATTTCTTGAATGAGTGAGTGAATATTAACGTCGCACTCTTTTAGCAACACGAGGGCTTTTGGCGACACAATTTCTTGAAAGTGAGCTACTTTCATTGACCACATGAGTGTACAATAAATAGAACAATGCATTCATTCTTCATAGAGTAAGTTTGATTTATATCATGCTCATATTTAGGATGAATATTTATAGCTTGTATAATTGATAAATTATTCAAACTATTTATTTCGCGTGGCATAGAAAATAGGAAGACTGGGTACTAATTCAGAATCATCCTCGTCACACTTGACAATGGCTCAGAACTGCAAAATTTGTCCCTAATAATCTTCGTGTTGCTTCTATTGTGACATCATTAAATAATCTGCGAAACAATTTACTTGAACTTATTATTCAAAATTTAGATCAAATGTTTTAAATCTAAAGTAAGCATGATACTCTAATTGCATCCCATATTTAATAATCAAGTATTTGTAATAATATTTATAGCTGTTTTTATAGTTAAAAATCAAGTTTAGGAAACTTTGTTTATATATTCCCTTGTATAAAAATAAAGGCTTCCAAAATATTTCTCGTATACAACTAATTTTACCAATACTGTGTAAAACTGTATACAAATTTTTAATGCTCAGTGAGCAATATAATAATTGGCAATTTTTAATAGCCTCTTACAAAATAAAAGCTTTAGCATGAAAAAATTATATTATAGAAGGACATATCGCGGACATATAAGTGGATCCTCTTTATATCGAAGCTGTGCTATAAAAATATCATATGATATAAAAGGCAGTACAAAGCTGGATTGCACGTAATTTGATCGCTTTATAGCATTCTTTAACTAATTTTAAAATACAAATTGATTAAATGATTGCAGTGTTTTTTTGTTTTGTTTTGAAAAAACCTTCTTGGTGTTGTGTATTATTACTGTATAACATACTACAGTATATCTCTATTAAAGTGCTTACAAGCGTTTTCAAGAAAAACAGTCAATAAATGGCGATAATAATATAGTTTTATATTTCTAAAATATAACGCATGATACAGTGTTTAAAACCAATATTTCAGTCAATTTTTTCCATTGCTCTAACTTTCAATAACCCAAATTACCGGTTGATTCAAAATTAGTATGACTAATTTTAAAAGCATAAATGGTAAATTTTTATCGCTTTTCTGCCAGTTATATTTTAAAAATGAAACATTTAAATTACCAATCTAACTATTTTTATAAGTGGGAGTAAATTATGGCTTCGAAATTGGATCCTCAATCCCGAAACGAAATTTTAAAGCTTTTGAAGGAAGGTTGCTCAGGTTTTGTTATAAATAAAGCATTTAAAAATCAGAAAAGATATTTTTCTAACAGATTACTATCTAAAGTTTGAAAAGAAATAAAATTTGGTTGGCAATCAAAAGCCCCAAGGGGGAAAATGGGGAAGAAAGGAAGTCCTTGGTGAAGAAGGGGAAAAAAGCTGAAAAGACTTACCGCTGTAGAAAATTATCTGCCTCAAAGAACTTTAGAAAAAAAAACTACATGTATCGCAATTGTCAACTTGTCGTCGGATAAAAAAAATTGGCTATAAATTATAGTAAAAAAAAACCAAAGAACACACACTTTTATACTGAGTTGAACTAAAAAGTACATAAATTCTTTTAGTCGCTAAATCTGGAATTTGTCGCCAAATCTGGAAATGGTATATGGAATTTGTCGCCAAACCTAAAAATTGAATATGTAATTAGTCGCCAAATTTGAAAATTGTATATGCAATAAGTTGCCAAGTCTGGAAGTGGTATATGGAATTGTCGCCAAATCTAATTATCGTTATTCCTGACGATCCTGTTAAGGACAATGGAACAAAATTATGAAATTATTGTATTGTCATCGGTCCTTGACAAGTGTGTAAAATTTCGAATTAATCCGATCTTTAAAAGTGGGTAAAAATCGAGTTCTAAGACAAGTGAAACTTATAAAAGCGTGTTAAAAAGTGAATAAATCAGCCTGTCTTCAAATTCCTGTTAAGACCGTAAAAAATCCCCGAAGAAAACGTTCTTGTGTGTGGCCTCTGTATTTAAAGTTCCGAAAAAGGTAAATACAAAGCATAGATAACTTTTGATGAAGCACTGTTTCATCTGTCATTCACAACTGACAAAACGAAGATTCAATATATTTCACGCAAAAAACGTCGCAGAGACGCAGCTGTTTTGCAAAATGCAAGTAGGCCGTCAGGTGTTATGGTATGGATGACAAAGTCCTCTCAACACTTAAAAAAAACATTTTTTGTATATTTAAAAGGCTGAAATTGATGCTAAATACTATCAGAATACGTTTTGATCAAAAAGAGTAAACGTCTTAACCTTCAAGGAAATTTTGTTTCTCACCAAAATTCTGCACCAAGTCATACTGCAAAATCAACAAAAAATGGCTGAAAGTTTAAAAAATAAATTTTCTGCCTCCTGAGAAATGGCTACCACCATCCCCTGATAGTGTTCATTGCAATTATATTTTTTATGTCGATAGCTCTAACACTTAAGTGGACTCAAAAGTCTTTAACACATATTGTTCATTACACAATCACGACACAGTTTTTCTTGTGGACTAGCGTTTATTAATTACTCATAACTTCTTTTTACATTTACATCGTAATTCATGCGCAGTTCAGGCAGCGCAATTGGGATTGCGCAGACACAGTTTATACATACATTATTACCAGACACAATAACACACTCTACTCTTTTAATTACACAGATAGCGCTTCGTATGCCGTGAACTGACAATATTTTATGGGAAATAATTAAACTGACGTTAGTAAGAACTCTCCAAGGTCTTCAAAAAGCAATCAAAGGAAAATTGGAAAAATACCCCAAAAATGGTCAGAAAGCACTCTTGGCTTGGCGGAAACGTTTACGCAAAGTGTACTATGCCAAAGGAAACCACATGGAATTTCACGTAAATAACTTAATTCGATAAAAATTTATGATGCTCTGAAATTGGTCACATTATTTTTGAATCAACCGGTAAATCAATATGGCTTCGGTCTTCAACAACATTAAAATAATATTACCATTTCTTTTCCATCATAAAATTTTCTACGATGAAAAGTAAACATTATATTTACAAAAGGGAAGATATACTTTTATAACTCGAAGGAAATGTAAGCCCTTTTTTTGCACTTCGATTTTTTCATCTGAATATTCCAAATATTCTCCACAAACTTAGGCTCACATTTTTTGAAAGGTCACCTTCTTTCTCGTAAACTTTCTCTAATCATTTTAATCTTCGATGAAATAGATACATGGTGTGAGTTAATATCAAATTTAAAAGACCTTGATTTATATGAAATCGAAACAGTTCAAGGCAATTTCACGTTAAAGAAAAATGCATATTTGAGCTTGATTGCAAGATATAATCACGCATCTTGCGGTTTTTCAAAATAAAAGCAATGAATTCGATGTACCTGTTTCTCGCGAAGGGATTTGAAATCTTTTGATATATTTTGCAATTTCTAAAAATAGAAATCATTAATTTTACTTAATGTAATTTTGTATTTTTACTTAAGGCATTCGACAAGCCTAAAATTGTGAATTTTGCCAAAAATTGACAAATTTGTGTTTATGATTTTATTTTATAGGCCATCTTATTAGAGTTATAAAAATACCAAGTTAATTATTTTCCATTCACTGGAACAAAAACTACAAGTGTTTTAGTTTAAGCAGACGCCATTACTTCAAGCAAGATGTCATACTCTTTAAAATGCGTTTACTCGAAAATCTGTTTTTTGCTCATACGGGAACAGCAATTGCTCAAAAAATTTTGAAAATAATTAATTGAAATTTTTTGTGTGTGTTCTGTAAAATAGTAGAAGTTTTTTTAACCTTCAAATTTATAAACCACTGTTTTATTACAAAATTTACAGTCCCTTATGTGAATATAATCACTGCTTTTTTAAGCACAATTTCATATAATAACTAAGATAAAGTGCTCTAGTTTTTGTAAAAACTAAAATATCTCTCATCCTGAAAGTCATTTCAAAAATGAATAACATAGCAGCACATCAAAATTGAAAATTTGTTCATAAACTTTTGGTACAGAATGGGCCCCGTTTAAGTTATTTTTTGTAAATTTTTACCCATTTTTTTCCCATTTTAGTAGTAATAATTTCTTTTTCTATTCTTAATTTTAGCATATTTTTCTTAAAATGTACTAAACAAATCTAAAAACCACAAAAAAAAAAACAAAAAAAATCCCCATATGTCCATCTTTTTTTAAAAAGATTGCCACAAGTAGTCGGATACCTTAAGTTTCTGTTTTACATGCGTTAGCGTTAAAAAATTTGTAAGAAATTACACACATACGACACTTTGGTAAGTTTTTCTTGTGATACAAAATATATAAGAAAAGATGAATTTTATCCTTGAAAAGTTAATTGAGAGAAAAATTAATTGAGACTTGTTTTAATTGAGAGAAAATCATGTATTTCTTGAGCCATATTCCGAAGAATTCTATGCAATTTTTAAATTTTACAAAATGAAATTAAGAACACAATAAAGTGAAGTTAAAAATGTGTAAAAGCAATCAAAAAAAGATATAAAAAGTACCAAGAACAATTATTACTGTTTTTAAAAATTAAGAAAGAAAAAACAGTTTGTACAATGTTGATACCAAAGTACAAAGTGGGCATAACGAGTGTAAAGAAATTTTTTACAAGGTTAAAGTTTTTGAGTGTTTACATATGTGAATGTGTGATACACAGTTGACCAATGAGCTCAATTCATGAAGGTCACATGATAAAGACAAACACGTGTTCTCTTCTGAATTGAAAACAGATATTAAACTAATTGTACTTGTTGCTCTAATTGTAAAAATTAGATAAAATTTCAAATTTCATAATTGGATAAAAATGTTCAAATGACATTAAAATTTGTTTCAGAAAAATTTTAAAATTAAAATTTTTTTTTAATTCTATGCATGTATTTTTAAATAAAATGCATTTTGCATACCTATGGGCATTATTATTGTTGACAGATATGAATTTTTTAAGAAAAAGTTTCTGTAAAGAGCAAAAGTTGGCAACAATGAACCGCATGAACTGATAAGTTGGAAACACGTGATTCCTTTTATCATGTGACTATGACGTCACATGAATTTAGGCTATTGCAACAAATCAAAACTCGTCGCCAATTCAAACAATGTTGTCAAATATTGTCACTATATTTTTGTTTGTGTGTTTGTACGAACATGCTGAGGAACGGTTTCCACTATTGGCTACATATTACGACATTTAGTTCCGTCTTTTGATGTGACTGTAAAATACGTTAATGCCATTGTTCGTAGTATTTGACTCCGCAGAGGCGTAACGGAGAACATTTGGACAACCCTGCAAAGTCAGGTTTTGGGTCCCCAAGTTGGATTTTACAAAGGGTAAGTACTTGGCGGCAGTAAAGCTTGGCGGCCTTTGGGTCCCCCTAGAACCCCGCCTCCTCCCGCTATGCGAGGGTTGCGGAAGTGTACGTTACGCCACTGTGACTCCGACTATCACATACTAAAATTTCTGGACTTTCGTAGTCAATGGGTTATAACTACCACAGGGTTAATTCCATCAGAAGCCTCATACAGAATTTATGTCAGTATGTTTCTTTCAGAATGATCTTGAAGTTCTTCGACGGTTTAAAGGGGAAAATTAGTGAATGAAATACAAATTTAAAGTGTCTTAGTGATCTAATCTAGGTAGAAAATTTCTAGTTTAATCTTATCTTAAGGCGATATGGTACCCTAAAAATCATTAAACTGTCTAAAAATTTTTTATTGGCTTATTTGATACCCCGAACCTTTATAAATATGCCTGCAACATTTCAAAGCTTTACCTGCATTTTTCATTAAGTAATGGAGAAATGGTTGATGCTAAACAGCAACTACCACGCCTACATTTCAGATTATCTGCTAGAAAAGAGCCTGATAAAAAATGAATATATTATTTTTCTAATGCGCATCAATGAGATTGATATTATATATGCAGTAATAAATCATTTTAAGAAAGAATTGTGCAATCCATGCAAAAATTCTAGTTTGTGAATTATTTACTGGAGGAAGATCAAATGGATTTGGTCAAGATTTAAAAGGTGTGCGAGCATTTTATGATATTATTATGAATGGAATTAAAACTTCAAAACGGATTCCCTCAAAGCACAAATATTAAATCTCATTTTGATAACTCAGATAATTAAAAATCTAATTCGCAAGAATAGAAAAACTCTCCCATTTTTATATGTTTGTTTTTGGTGATATACTCGTATATATATCCCATGTGTGCGAGATTCAACACTTTTATTATTAAAATATTTTAAGATATTTATTTAAACAAATGCACATATACAGTTCTTAGATTTTGATGTATTTTACCTTTAAATTGTTATTTGATTTTGCTTTTATTCGTGTACAATATTTAACATGCGAAGGCTTTTAAAATCATGGAAATAAAAAATAAAGGCATAAACATCTTTTGTACATGTTCTGCATTAGCTCTGAGCATGGAATTAGCTCTGAAGTGTGTGTATTTATTTTTTATTATAATTATTAAGATAAAGTTTTATGAAATATTGATCTTTCATTCGTTTTTTCTATGTATTCATTATGGCAGTATACTGTTTAATTATTCTACATTTGTGCAATTTTTTATGGTAAGTAGTTTTAAATAAGTTAATTAACAGTTCATAAAAGTTTCAGACTATTCGATGAATATTATATCATGCTATTCATGGAAGGAAAACTTCAAAAACTCATATTTCTCCATGTTGAATTTTTGTACATATACTGTTATTCAAAACCCTAAGGCTATTTTGATAATTGAAGTATAGGTTTGAAATTTTTTATACATGTTCTGAAATGTATGTTTTGTAAAACTGTGCATGGAATTAGCTTTAACATGTTTAGTACTTTTTCTAAAAAATTTCAAAATCAAAATTAATGTTTTTTTGAGAATTTTTGGGAGTTTAACTACAAAAAAATTAATAAAAAATTTAAGAGCAGCAGCAGAAAAAAACCCATGCACAGTTTTATGTAGCATAGTATAAGGTACTTGTAAAAAAAATTTGAATAAAAAGAGACATATTTAAAATGCCTTAAAGATTTAAAAAATGCTTAAAAAAGCTAAAAAAATTTAAATTTTGCAAACATTTTGCAACAAATTAAAATTTTTTTGTATGGAATTATTATTAAATATTAACCTTTATGAAATACAATTAAAACCAAATATCAAATATTAAAAATAAAAAAAATTGTGAAGATGGTACCATATCGCCTTAAATGCAAAATATTTCTCAAAGAAGAAAGAAGTTTACATGAAGCTAAAATAGTTCTAAGAATTTTGATGGTTTTACTAGATAAAGCTTTGTCTAATCTAAGAAAATAAAAAAGAATCTTTACTACGCTTTACTTTTTAAACTGTCATTAAATTATCCCTAGATTTTATATCAGTTTACTAACACAATTCGCTTAGAATGGATTTTACTGTCACACTGAGATATACAGTGAATTTTATCATCACGTGCTCGGAAATTTTCATCAAAAGGTGAAACAAAATAATTGTAATCTTATTTTTCAGGCAATGCTTTTCGTTGTGACTGTCGCTTACGTTGGCTCGTGGGTACGAAGAAGCCTTCTACTTTCGAAGCAATATGTAACCTACCAGACAGTTTGAATGGTGTGTCCGTAGAAAATCTTGTTAGCAGCAGTCTGTGGTGCATTTGAAAAGAAAATCATCCTGAATTGGAATAATATTTACAAACATTTTTAAATGCATAACTTTGAAACGTCTTTATCAGGAAGATGAAGAGGAAACCCAAAAATATGTGTTTTTCCGAATTAAATTGTTATTGGTGTTTTCAATGTAATTTACAAAATATGTGTAGAACGTAAAGGGAATACATTTCTTTTATTGATAGAAACTTAAATTTTATTTGCTGGTTTGAAAGACATTGAATTAGGTACATATATATACATATTTTTATCAAAAATACTCTGATGTTTGAACTAAAGAATGATACAAAGAAAATATAACACACCAATAAAAATAGACTATAGAAATTACCATAGTAATATAGTGCAAATTCATTAATCTAAATAAATGTGTTTCAAATTATTAGTAAAATTAGATATAAATAACATTAAGCAATAAGTATAATCCATACTATTAAATATAAATATCACAATAAATACTGAATTTACATTAAATAAAAACTAAACTTCATAAACAGTTGCAAATGCATCATTTTGAAACCTTCTTAGAACTATTCAATTTTTTAAAATTTATTTTATCATTGCATAAACACTTATGAAATTCATGCAATTATTTATCCTAAGCATGCAACAACCTACTTGTGGTTGTTGGTGTTTGGGTTTTTGAGTAAAGATCAGCCATAATCAGTTTCAAAGTCAGGTTTATTATTCCACTATTTAAATCACACAGTTGAAGGTAGGAAATGCACAACGCCACTAATTAGAAGAGCAATCACACGGCTAAAGGATACTTAATATATGAGTATAATCTACTTCATTTACTCTTGGAACACTGGACATCAACGGTATAATTCACCATATTTCTCTTATTTCTTGTACGACCTCTGGTTGTAATCATTAAACTCAGTCTTATAACTTATTCACCAATTAGCAATAATTGACCATCCAGACACTACTCGTCGAATAACTCTCAACTAACTTCGCGTGCCTAAATGTTCAAGCTTAAATATAACAGCTAATTTGAATTAATTCAAGTCTTCTTCGTTAGAAAGTTTTCAATAGAACTTAACAGAAAGAAAAGAAAGAAATTTACCCCAAGAGTATTAGTTGAAGGTTCACGGATAGACGCTTTGCAAGCATATATGAATAATTAATTAAATATTTAATTTATTATACAAATCACACGCAAACACATGAAAGTTACATATATGCATAATTAAAAGTAGTAACTATATAAATTTGTTATAAAATTCATCATGCTAACCTTCTCTAACAAAACTCTTTACACAGTCGATATTACAGAAGTTTAAATAAATATTTTTAAAAATTAAATTAATTCTAAAATCACATCCTCATTTTAGGAAATCTCTATTTTATTGACAATTTTTTTTCTGACTAGTAATCCAAAAATAGTGTCACGACACAGCGTCGAGATATCTATCTTGTGAAATTTTATTCTCGAAAATGCAAAGCAAAAAATTCGTAATCAGCTTTCATATATGACACATGCTTAGTTTTATAAAAAGACGGTATGTTATCGCTGGGAAAAATTTCGAAGGTCGAAAAGCAATTCTGTCTTCTTGAGAACCGCGATCGGTATGAGAAATAACAAACACGTGCCGTGTTGCTAAGGTCTTTTCGAGCGAACCAAATTTGGAAGAATGTCCTGAGAAGCTTTAGAAATAATCAATATATAAATTTTTAAAGTAAAAAATTTTGGTCAACTTCCAGTACTTTGAAATCAAATAGTATTTTAACACGTAATTTGTAGAAAGAACAATCATTACTATGATTCGATTTATTTTTGTGGTCGTAGTCCATCCGTCATCTTGAATTCGAAAGCATAATGTGATATTCATACGGATTTTTAACCATCTTTTTTAACCTTATTTATTGAAATGCATCAGAAAGAAAAAAGAAGAAAATTTCGATGCATATACCGAGCCTTTTTTTCCCACAAAGATAACTTTCAAATATATTTAATTGAATCAATTTTGATTTTCCAGATCTTAGAAAAAAATTTGAGAGTTGTTTTAAAATCAAAGGAGAAAGGAATATAATAAATCAGAATACTTCTTCTTTACATTGCACTCTTTTGATGGCACTTTATAACATTCAGAGAATTCAATAGCTAACACACGAGAAGCAAAAAGTACCTGTTTTTATTAGAGACCAATCTCTTTACATGTGAATACAAAATGGATGGTCGATGAAAGCTTCAAATGATACAACAAACAGGAACGTTTTAAGACTTGGGCCTAGGGCCTCGAGGGAGAGGGCTCATTTCGTGATTGGTAAGGCTTCCATAAGATCATAATCTGAATAATTTTAATGGTCAAATGTTATTCCCAGAGATACTCTCCTAAAAATTGGGAATTTCAAACTATATGACAACTGGAAACAATGGCAAGACTGCACTTTTATGTCACATCAATTGCCCATGTCTAGGCCCAGGCATAAGCCTTCCACCATACACTATCATTGCCCATATAGTCAAGAGGAGGCAGTCGGTCTCTATCATTGTGAGTCACGCCCATTTATGTGTTACGGGTTTTCATTTCTACGAGTATTTGACAACGTATGCTATATATTGTCTTCTTAAAAGGGTATTGGAGAGTCTATAACCCCTAGAGAGAGTCCCCAGGTGGTGGATTGGGGAAGGCCATTGGTATATTCTTTGAATGGTAGAGGGGAATGAAATACCTTCAACGGGAAAACAGACAGAAGTCCAACAGCAATCTTTTTTTTTTGCCCAGCAAGAATAGCTGGACAGTCAAAATATGAGCAAGTGTTAACTGTTCAGAAACAGAGCTAACACCTGCTCATATTTTTGAATGTCCAGCTATTCTTATTGCTCTACAAGAAATAGGGGTACCGTTTTCGTCAGCAAACCTCTATGCGGATAATATTAAACAGATTGCCGGAACAGTCATCTGGACTCACGGTGTACTATCTGATATGATCCCTTCATGTGAACACGACATCATCATCATCAAAAGGGTCGAATTTGGGGCTTACTTTTGCATAGGAGCCCAAGCTCTCTTGAAGTCTTGAGACGTCACTGCACGAAAAACCTATTTGTTTTTATCTTATGTCACATATAATCGCATACTTGCATTGTGCTTGCAGAAATCATCAATCGGTACCTAACAGCTGCTTGGTAAGAGTAATAGACAGCCGAAGGAAAATGTGTTTTTCCCCCAATAAGTTCCTGAATATTGAAGGTATTCATTTGATTTAAGAGTAAGAAATATTACAAAGCTCATGACAAAAAAAAAGCTGTTTTTTTTTTCGGTTGAAATCAGAGAAGTCCTACGAAAGAAGCAAAATCTAAACGCATATTCTTTTTATTTGCTTTAAAAAATTGTCTTTAGGATTCCATTTACGTCTAAGGCATGATTCATTTGATTTGATCTTAAATATTAAAATGAAGATTAAAATAAGTTTTTTAATGATGCAAACTATTTGATGAAAATAGATTATATTCTGACATGTCACGTTGCCCTGAAATTTAATTAGATGGTCTGAAATAATTTAATTTATGTTTAGGAAGTGGTGCAAACAATTTAGTGAAAAGAGGTTTAAACTGTAAGCACATATACATGATTAAAATTCAGTTATGCATATTTGGTTTATATTTGTCAAAACATAAAGGTCGCCCAAATGAAAGTGACACTGCTGTAATAATTCCACAATTTGAAGAGAAAGATGATTGCGTATGCCCTTATAGAAGGCGCAGAGTGCTAGGAATGCATGTGATATCGTCAGATCCCGCCAGATGTGCGTGTGTGATAGCGTGGGAGCAAGTTAAAAGGAATAATTCGCATTATGGATGCCTCCAAACGATACGACTGTCAATGCTTTCCTATTTATTTTGCCCCATCGCATGAACTGGGAAAGAATACCAAGAATCACTGACGTGGTATGCTGTCCGGCGGGGTTATCATCTTGCATGGTAATGCACATCCTCAAATGGCTGTGGTGTTCTAAACATTGTTAGGGCAATTCCGCTGGAAGGTTCTTGAACATTCCCCTTACAACCTGGATTTCTCTCCGTGATAATATCTCATCTTCGGTCCCCTCCAGGAAACTCTGAAAGGTTTGCGATTTCCCGACGATAATGAGGTCCAAGCTGCTGTTGAACATTGGTTCCACAACCAACACCGGTTCTTCTTCACCCAGAGTATCCATCATGGCATGGACCACTGGGACACTTTTTTCAACCTACAAGATGACTTTGTCTAGCCTATCTGTTACTATTACTCCTTTCCTTTGTATACTAATTAATATAAAAAGCATTAAACCATTTATCAAATCGACTGTAGTACCACTTTCATTTGGGCGACTCTTATATATAGGCAGTATCGCCTAAAGAGCTATTGAGGCTCTTGGCCTCAATGCAAAAGTAGGCCCATCTGCGACTCTTAAGTAGACAATATATAGCGCACATTGTCAAATATTATTCAAACTATAACTCATAACAAACTCATGTGAGTGACTCACAGTCGGTTTACCGACCATAGAGTTATTGAAACGATATAATTTTGTAAAATCGCCACTTAATTTTGCGAATAATAAAACTACACCCAGAGTAAATTCATTGAAGAGACAGATTACAATATAGAGTTGCAGATAAACTTTTGGCAATGTAGCATATGTGAATTATTCAACTGTAATGAATTCTTATACGTTTTAAAAGGAGTAACGTTTTACAAAGTCTACTCATATGATTCTCATTTAAATGATTTTGAATTTTGAAATCGTAAACGAAAAAAAAAAAAATCTTCGCTTTTCCCCTCAAGATTAACTTTAATGCTGTTATGGATCCATGGAGAAACTATTCGAATGTATATCAGCAAATTGTATCAAATTTAGGCCTATTCGGAATATTTAATTACTGGTCTAAAATAAACTCTCCATCGCCTATTCCTGATAATGTTCTCTTCTGGCACAGATTCATTTGTCTGATTCGAGTATAATATAATTTTTAATCATTCATTTTAGTTATAATTCCTCGGACTGTAACAAAATTCTTTGTATGCCATGGTTTAATCGGAGTATTAAGAATCACCTGAAAACAAGATAGAAATTGCATTACCTCAAAAACTGCAAATGAAAATTAAAATACTGTCTATTGGTAAAGGAAAGATAGTGTTTTAAAACTGATGTAAGCAAAATGTTCAAATTAGATGTCAAACATAAACACCGATATATTAATTTATTTATGCATGGTAGAGTATGGACTCACAAATAAGTATGAAAAACAAAACATTAAAAGAATTAGAATGCCATAAAATTTTAAACAACTTATTAAATCATATCCAGTTTTAGTAAATTGTATATAACTAGTTAAATTACAGAAGTTAAGTGTTACTAATTAAATGTTATTAATTATTTATATAATATTAATTTTTAAAAAAAATTAGAATGCCATAAAATTTAAAACAACTAAAAATCATATCCAATTTTAGTTAATTGTATATAACTAGTTAAATTTCTGAAATTAATGATTATTAATTAAATTTCTAAAATTAAATATAATTAATTAAATTTTTAAAATTAAATATGATTAATTAAATTTCTAAAATTAAATATAATTAATTAAATTTTTAAAATTAAATATGATTAATTAAATTTCTAAAATTAAATATAATTAATTAAATTTTTAAAATTAAATATAATTATTAAAATTATTAAAATTAAATATAATTAATTAAATTACTAAAATTAAATTTTTAAATTAAATTTAATTAATTAAATTTTTAAAATTAAATGTGATTAATTAAATTACTAAAACTAAATATAATTAATTAAACTGCAACATTTTCTAAATTACTGTTTTTGATAATTATTCTTTTGGAATAAATTTTTGATCAACACACAATTCCAAATTCTTTTCTGTACTTAATCTAAATCACTTTTAAATGTTGCCAATTTATTTTTAAAAATACGTCAACATTTTTTTATGAAATCGCAAAATTCTGGAATACGAAAGTAAAAAAAAACGATGACATATTTCTTCACACACTGTCGGGGAAAAAAAGCATCTGCTAATAATCAAAAGGGGATTAAGAAATATATATAAATAAAATAATAATTTTCTCTAGTTACGCAACAAAGATCGTGTTTGAAATAAAAAAGAAAATCGAACACCCAAAATAGATCTTATCAGAAAATTCAAGAGCTCAAAGGCCGTTGCCAAGTTCATAAAAATACAACTCGTGAGAGCCGAAATCTAACTTAGGTCTTTCGAGTATTCGCTTCCTCCCGGGCAAGACGTGCCAAATCAGCTTGGTCATCTCCGGCATTCGATAGAATTTAAACACACACTTAAGCAAACCTTCCTCAAATTTTCAATGAATACATTTCTCACTCTTGTCATTTGCCTGCTGTGGATTTGCACGGTCTTTGCAGAAAAGATTTGCCCACAATGGGGCACAAATTCACCTTGCACCTGCAGCGTGGCCCAGAACGGCTTGATGGTGCAATGCACAGGGCCTGCACAAAGCGAACAATTAACCTCGGCCTTGGAGACAATGCCCTCTGGAGAAGATTGGGACCTTCAGCTGGAGCACGTTGACCTTGAAGAATTACCGCCAACTGTAAGAACCGTATCTTCCTTGAGGCTGTCCAACTGCAACATTGGACGTCTTCTGAGAACGACACCTCTTGTATGGCCCAAGTTGAACGAGGTGGTGTTCGAATCGCTTCGAATGCGGAATGATCCATGGACTCAGCTGAAAGGGGCACACTCTCTAAAATCTATCAAAGTCAGTGACTTTCCAATGATGAGGACTATTGATCAGAGCTTTAGGGGTGTATCAGACAGCGTGGAGTATCTGGACATCAGAAAAACGGGAACGACTAGGTTGGAGTCCGGTGCCATGAGTCATCTGAAGAACTTGCGTTATGTTTTCATTGCAGATATGCCTTTGAGTGAATTTCCAAGAGAAGCACTGCCGGCCGAGTTGTCACAACTGCATACATTCATTTTAGGGTAAGAACATTTTGTCTTTTTAAGAAATATTTTCACTTCATTTAATGCAGAGGTCTTTTTGTCTGTTTTCTTTAAATTTATTCATGAAAGATTTCATACAAATCGATTCAAAAATATTTGGAATTTTAAAGTAGATTTGAGCACCATTCCGAATTTTTTTAACCCTTTTAGGGGCAATAATTTCATAGAGAAACTTCCTATTCATACATTTCTTTCATGTATAAAAATCACAGAAATTGAATGAAAATTGGTCGGTAGGTGATATTTACTAGATTGCTATGACTTTTATGCGTGAAAGAAATGTATGAGTTTCTGGTAAATTTGGTGATTTTACTATGCAACACCACCCCGAAATAAATTTAAATAATGTTATGTTTATTATGTGTATATGTTACCGTTAAAGTACATAATTCAATTATTTCATAGAATAACTAGGTATTTCATGAAATAACTCGACGTCAGTTAAAGTATGTAATAGATGAAAGATTTCATACTTCACCTAGTTATTCTATGAAATAACTAGGTATTCTATATGAAAAAACTAAGGATAGACCGTTAAAGTGAAAAATAAACAACTTCAAAGTTATTTTATAAATTAATTGATCGTAAATAGCTAAAATACATTTCATCCCTTTTGCGGAGGAATAATTGATTAATAATAAGGGAAATCTCTCTCTCTCTCTCTCTCTCTCTCAGACGATATAATTTATTTATTGCTCATATTGCTAACATTAGTTAAACAGAAAGGGGGGGGAAAGAATATGTTGCAAAAATATATTATATTTAAATACTATCAACAAAAATACGTGCTGGGAAGAAAAACTGTTGCCTCATAAAAAAATTGTGTTAACTTTTCTTTTTAAAACAAAAATGTAAGAGAATATTCATTTAAATCTTATGAGATACCTTTATTTTACGTTTCATTATTTATTAGAGCAAGGATTGCTGTGATAACACTTTGGATTGCACTGCTTGTTATTTTTGAAACAAGCACACCTTTTACACATTATTTTTTACACGAGCACTTTTTAAATTCGTATCCAGTACCGCAGCTTTGAGCTGTTGCAACAGATCGAAGCGTTGTGTCAATATCTGGAACTTCTTCAAAGGAAATTAATTCTTGCTGACATATACTGAATTGACATCTCGAGTACAATTGTTTTATTCGGCCATCTCTAGTTTCTAAGCAGAAAAATGCTTCCTAAAGCAGCTAGAACCGGTTAAAGGAACTTTCGAGTGCCGTATTTCATACTTTAACGATCAAGTAATCGTTATTCTATAAAATACCTAGTTAAAACGTAGAATTCAATAATTTTGTATACTTTAACTGACTTGTCCAGTTATTTCATGAAATACCTAGTTATTCTATGAAATAACGTATTTCACACTTTAAAGGTAACATATATATGAAAATGCATGCTTCGTATAGAAAATTACAAATGTATATCACCAATTAACAAAGAAATCCCCCCCCCCCGTTTTCTTTGACGTGATAGAAATTATGTATCTTTCAATTCATGTAAAGCAAATGCATATCTATTTTAAGATTGTTATAAGCCAGTTGGTGGATTAAAATTTACATAACATTTGGAAAGGTCATAATTAGAAATAATATTCTAATTATATAACAAGAGAATTATTGCTAAAAACTATCCAGAAAACGCTTCCAAAATGTGTTATGTAACATTTTACATGTTTAAAAGACTGAAGATTTTTCAGTTGCATCTTCATTAAGTCTGTTTTAATTTAACACTAAGCACAACGAGAAATAATATTAAAATAAACAACAAAAAAAACTTTTTTCAAAAGAAAAATTTTATCTATCACTGTACAGTACAATTTTTAACTATATTTAGCATTTAATCATTAAAATTAGCTACTAATGTCGTCAATATGAAGCCAAGATGGCGATTATTGGAACTAATTTGACGACCTTGGTAAATGTCGTCATCAAATATTTTAACACTCGATTATCGAAGTTACTTAATTGTAGCGATAAACTCTTCGTGGTTTCTAGTAAATTTATTGCGCAAGTTTAAAAGTGAACCTTTTAAAGTATGTTTTTAATTTAATACTCAAAGCTTTAAAGCGTACGTGCTACTGTGCGTTTTCTTTTCTTGTTTTGCTCTGAGAATAGTACGTAATAAAGTTAAAAAAAAAAAAAGAGTTTAAATACGTCGAAAATGAAACTCTGAATGTTCGAAAAACAATACGCAATGTCTTGCAACAATTTATTCATATTTTTCTTTAACACACAAATTGCAATATAGCTGTGAATGTGCTATATTATTCAAAGCTTAGCACATTTCAGTTCTTATTTTTTTCACCTTCAAGGAATTTTTTAAATAAAAATGAAGGAATGCAAAAAAATAGAAATTAACTTTTGTATATTTATATATTGAAGAAAAATATTTTCCACCATTTTTTAAAATATACTTATGGGCTAAATTTTCTTTTGAAATGTTATTTACTTTTTTTATTCGTATATATTTTATTTTTTATTCGTATATTTCCATTTACATTTTTTATATGAAATTTGGAAAAATTTCCAAACATTTTCCGAATATTTTGAATTTTTAATGTTCGTATATATATATATATATATTTTATTTTCTGAAATTAGGCAACATGGTACGATTTGCACAAAAATTTTTAATTTAATGATTTTTCATAATTTTTTTGGTTGCTTCCTATGTGCATGTATGATGTAAAACAGATTTTGTGCTCAAAACTTCATAAAAAGCAAACCATTTAATTTTTTAAGGGAAAAACTTGAAACTTATGAAATGATTTTAAAATGCTACTCCTCCTTCAAAAATTAATCTACATATATGGTATTTGATTTGCAAGTACGTCAAACTATATATGTGTAACTAAAGTTGGTTTGGGTTTTGCGATAACATGATTAATATTTGCACAATACTTTTTTTTATGAATGCTTATTGAAAACTCCTTAAAAATGTGTAAATTCTATATTCAATTATTTTTTAAGAAATAAATATTGCTTTGATTGAAAGATGCATACCAACTTTTATTCCATGTACTATTAGCAACAAGTGAAAAAATTTCCAAGTACTAGGCACAGTAGAAAAAAAGCCTTAGCATTTTAAATGAAGACAAACTAGTTATTTTATCTTTCTCCGAGATAAGTCAGTTTTAAGTTTCGATTTGTCATTGGGATGTGAATAAAAACAAACGTAAAAGTTATCACAACTCTGAGTTTTTTAAACTAGAGCTTTCAAATTTTGTGAGCTTATAAAAAGTATATAAAAAATAATTTAGGCTAAAAAAAAATTTTGATTTTTTGACCGATTTTTGTCAATTGAATCGTACTGTATCCCCTTAAGATTATTAATTCTACCCAAATATAACAAAAGGAAGAAAATAATAATCTTATGATTCCGGGTCCTAACCAATAAACCCAAATTATATATATATATATATATATAAGATAGCGTTAAAATGTATAATTTAAATATTTATTCTTATTGTATTTTTAACATAAATTTAATAAATACAGACATATGTATTTTTCATTGATGTCAGATGTCAACAATTTTTTTAGAATCTTCTTACTTTCCCTTGCAATAATTATAATATGACTGTTATCCTTCACAAAACCGATAAAACCCCAAAATACTGTGTCACGTGAATTGCTCGACCATGCTAAATTGTTCATCGCGAAATATTTTTCTCTACTTTTTCGATAAAACTTCCAGTTGATTCAGTGATACTAAATTTACATTGAATTGCAAAATAGTATCCTTTTACAAATGTTTCAATCTGTTATCATCTAAGAATTCCACAAATAAGCAAATATTTCATTTTTTTTTTAAAAATTGATTATCTATTTCACTGGATCATTATATGCTTCACTTTTGCATTCCTAAAAAGTTCTCAATTGATGGTTCATAGAAAATTGTTCTTCTAACTTTATCGTACATTTTCGAAGAGGGGGGGGGGGAAGAAAAATAAAAAAGAAAGAATTAAATGGAAATATATTTTTAAAAATATTTGAAATAATGGTATGCTTTATGCAGTAGATATCCTAAGAATTAAATGCAGTTTCTTGGAATTTCTAATATGCAGTGAAAATCGTTTAACACGAAACTGAGGAGGACTGAAATATTTTTTCGTGTTAAAGGATATTGCAGAAAAAACATATGTTCAACAAAACTGTATTAGAGTACATTTTATTTATATAGATATGTATATATGCATGTATTTAATAAACACCAGTGAAACAAAATTATTTATGAGAATCTAATGAAATTTAATATAATATTTTGCCTTAATGACTTGAGAAAATTTGTTTACTGTATAGATTTTTAAAATTTTATAGATACCTTCCTTTCTTTATATTTGTGTATTTCCTCCCTTCCTTTTAATTATATTGTCTCTTTTATGTTTTTCTCTTCATTGTGTTTTTTTTTCTTAATTATATATTTTTTTCTTAATTTTTTTTCTTTTTAATATTATTATTATTTTATAATGTTGTTACCACTTACGTCTGTAAGCCTCATGTTAGGCAATGAGGAGTTTTGCAAATAAATTTATTTTAAAAAAATATAATTTTCTCAAGTTTTTTGAAAAGCAAAACATTTATTTAGTTATTGCAAAATAATCTGATATTTTTCTTTATATTGTCTTTTTTAACACCTAACTGTCAACAAATTATTCAATGTCGCCCATTTGGTTATTCATTTAACCATTTCTCTCTTTTATTCATTATTGTTGAGGATGCAGAATTAGCAATACCAAAATATTTATAGATTTCCATTGTTGTCTTCTGTTTTTGATCAACAGTCTTAAGTAGCTCCATTTTCATTTTAAGCGAAATAGCAGTTTGCTTTCTCCCTGAGCTTTTCCCCACTGTTCTCGTAAAAGTTCTTCTAAAATAAAATTTTAAAAAAACGCGAATCATTTTACTTATTTTTACTCACACTGCAAAGTACGCGTCACTGAATTCCAAAGCCAACTAAAGAGAGATGAGATGTTTTTGTGTGGCGCTTGTAGGGGTAGAGAGTGAAAGTAGCTTAGAAAAACAAAATTGGCTCATGTCACTGGCTGTTTTGAGGGTATTTCAAAGCCGAGTTAACCTCCTTTTTACGAAACATGTGAAATCATCCTTTTTTCATTTCCCACCCCTCTAAAATCTAACCTGCGCGGAGAGTGTTTTCTGTACTTTGTTCACTCCCGAAAAAAAATATTTTCGTATTAAGCGATTTTCGTTTTGGGTTAAGATAAAAAAAAAATACATGAAAATTCATAAGTTTGTACAGGCCGTTGCATTATTTCTTGTGAACCAATATTTCGTCTTTTGTTATATTACCTGTTATATATTAATTAATAGATACAATCCTTACGAAATTTTCTTGAATGAAACTGAGTATATAAATCTATTTTTGATAAGAATTCTTCCGTACTTAAATGAGTAAGGGACAGAATGAACAAAACAAAGTTTATGGAACGTTAATCTGTAAAGGTTGTTGGAATAGCCATTTTTTGTAGAAATGATGGAAAATAAGGTACTGTTCGCTTAGCCGGGCACAGACGATACATCACGAAATGTTGCCATCAGCCTCAGACGAATAATTGTGAACCCTTTTCCGTTGTTCTCCACGCTTTTTTTAGTAATAATTCAATATAATTAAGTACATACAGTCGACTCTCGCTGATTCAAAACTTCGATAATACGGACCTCTCGCTAATTCGAAGTATACGCTCAACCTCTAGAAAGACTCTTAATATTTCGAACTAAAACAATACGTTTTGGTACACTCAAATATTTCGAAGCAAAATCTGTAGCGGGCCAGAATACAATACACTATAATTCGAAGTGATCTAATCAAACTCTCGACAATTCAAACACTCACTATCATGTAGAATCCTGTAGCAAACTGGTTGGAGCTTACATGTTTTGCGTTGCATTGTCTCTGCTTGTCTCCCCTGTAACGTAGCCCCTTTGATGACCATCGGAGTTGACTCTGAAAACTCTGACAGAAGCTTAAGTGTCCCTAAACAAACAACGCAACTTTTCCCTTCAAAATCATGTTGACGCAGACGTTTTTCAAGCGTCATTTATTCTGGAAAAATCTATTGTCAAAGTTAGATTGAATGCCATAAAACAAAAAAAAAACAAAAAAAAGTAACAGATTTTTTTTTTTTTTGTTAAAAAACTATTTATGTACAGTATGTATTCTTTTAATATATAAATATATTCTTTTAAACAGGACTTTAAACTTCTGTTTTAATATTTATACTGTATAATATGTACTTTTTAAAAATACTTTAAAATAATTTTATGCATATGTAGAATTGTTGTTTTATTAAATAGTTTCAATTTTAAATGTGCTAAAAAAATTTCTTTTCGTGTATTTTAGGAGTATTTTCCTACCCTCTTGATAATTCGAAGTTTTTCATTGGTCCCTTCAAATTATCGAGAGTCGTATGTACTATTTATACCGTAGGTAGCTTTGATTTCTGAGTATTTTGCGTTTCGCCGAATTCAAAAAGTGTGAAAATGATCGCTTAGAGAAATTTGGGCTTAGCAAACGGAAATGAGCCGAAAGTATTTTCATTCACGTTAGATAAATTTATTCATATTCAAAATCAAATATTTGTATTAGATAAATTTCTTCTATTCAGTTTCTATGTTGTCTTACTAAAATCCTTCTGCCGAATTTTTGAAACTTGTAATACATGTAGATTTTAATATTGATTTAAAAAAAATATGGAAAAATTCTAATTTGATTTCAGCATATTTTTCACAATGCATTTAAAGGAATAATGTCTCAAATTAGTTCTTCAAACTTCAAGTTTTCTGAAGGAATTGATTGGAATCATAACGTTTTTCACCTTGCATAAAGTATTTTTCCTTAAATTTAATCCAAAATCTTATTTAAAACATTCAAGTAATAGGACAATCTGATTTAAAAAACTTTAATTTTTATTAATGTTTGTCAGCATGCAAATGAATTCAATTTATTAACTTACAAATTTTACAAATGCATTGCGTAGAAATTTATTTCATAGACTTCATCGAATCTTCTGCGCTTAGAATTGCAATCTAAAAATATTTTTCGCAAATGGATCTGTTGTTGCCATTTGATGAAAGAAACATTAGAATAAAATTTAATAATTCCATTTCTTTGATTCGTATATCAGCTAATCTCCTTAAAATGCCTAGCTTCAGCCACAGTCCCCTGTTTTTATTTTGAAATTCATAGCATCTCTCAAATTTTAATTTTCTGGTGATTTTCTCAAAGCTATTTAAATGTTGTTTTACTTATTAGAAATTTGATAATTTAACTATGATTTTTTTCAATCGTTTGAGTTTAAGAATTTACTGATGAAAGAAACTTATTACTTTTTTAATCTAATAAATATATAAAATTAAAATTATCTAAAGAAGTGTAATTTAGTAAGCCCCAGTAAATGTTTCTTTTTTTTTAAACCAATTTTACAAATCATTCGGAAGAGAGTTATTTATAATATATTCTTTAACAAAACACAAATGATTACAAGAAGTTTCTAGGAGTCCCTTAAAATTTTAATTTCTTCTTTGAACAAAATGATAATATTGATATAAAATTTATAAGAGTAAGGAAATTTATCGTTTGGAAATAAAAAAGACAAACAAAAATATTAATGGGAATACAGTTATTGTAAAATAAGCTGCAATAATAAACGAAAAAAAAAGAAGAAAATTAACAATGAAAGAAGGAAGGTTGACACACAGATGTAACATTTCTTAGAATGAAAGCAATACACAAAGCAACTCGCAACAGCTGTTTGTACATCTTAGAGAATGATACTTAATTACCAGCTAGGTTTTAACGATTATCACCTGGAAAGCGCTATTTTTTCTAGTCTTGGAAGCCATTGGAAAATTCGTATCTGTTTTCTACAATACATTGAGGGCATTCGCATTACATTGAGAAAAAAGAAGAGAAAAAAAAGTCAAAAATAACAAATCAAATATTATGCTGCTTGTTGTCTTTTTAAAAACTTTTATGACATAAAATGTACTATTTATTTATAAGAGATAAGGGGAAATCTAATAAATATTAATGTACTGAAATTTATACGTAATTGTGCATTTAAAATACAGTGAAATTTCATTTAACGCGAAAACACTTAAGACGAAATATTGGTTAACACGAAATAATACAACGGTCTCCACAAACTACTATGCATTTTCATGCGTTTTATTTCTCTTAACGCGAAATGAATATCTCTTAACACGAAAAGATTTCCCTTCTGGGAATGAAAAATTTCTGTATTATTGGAGTGTCCTACTATATCATCGGTAGAATTCGTTGCAGTGGATGATGATATTGTGTGTACAGCCCCAATTACGGCAGACAAAGACATTTTAGAGTTTGTTCAAAGCTCAAAAAACATAATTGATGCAGATTCCGAAGACGAAAATGAGATGAATAATGCACCTCCTGTCTCCACATCATCCGAAATGACGAACATCATTAAAATTATGCGCAGTTATTTAGACGCACATTCCAATGGTGAAATGAATAACAAAATGGATGATATCGAACAATTTGATGCTAAAAAAGACAAAGCAAAGAAAAATATCAGATCGTTTTCCAAAAACCCAATAAATGTTTCATTTTTCAAAGAACTTTTGTAGTAGAAGAGAGAGAAATTTTGTATTTAATTTCATTAAGTTCTTGAGAATGTTTTTGTTTCTTTGATTTTTATTAAATACATGCAAAAAAAGCATATCTATGCAAATAAAATGTACTCTAATAAACTTAATTTTGTTGAATATATGTTTTTTTCCTGCAATATCCTTTAACACACGAAAAAATATTTCAGTCCCCCTCAGTTTCATGTTAAGCGATGTTCACTTTACTTCTTTTTTCGTAATATTTACTTATTTAAAGAAATGTGTAGCTCGCTTTTGACTTTTTAAATATTTAATTACTAGAACCTGTAAAAAAACACGCATAATTTAGGGTGGAAAACGACAAAAAAAGTAAAACAGGGTAATACAAAAAAAAATTTTTAAGTCAATTCCTACTTTGAATGGATGAACAGAAAGTATTTATTAACGATTGAAAATCTGAACAAGATATATATATATATAAACTTTGTTTAATCCTGTTTCACTGTCCTAAACCAGTGACAGCTCGAGAAATCATAATAGTTTTCCACTCTAGCTACATTTCTCTTTTTTGGTTTGTCATGGTTCCATGTTCTTGGTTCTTCCGGTCTGATCTTAAGATTCTTGGGATTTATTAGTCTTCTTTTTAATTATTTACTGCTATATAGATATATATATATATAGGGAAAGAGTGATCTAATAGCAGGAATTTAAAAAAGAGCATGATTTGGTCTGCTTTGTTGTAGCAAAGCACACCCGGTTTGGCTGAAAACCCGGTTTTTGACGCCAACTTTTGTCATTGTTTTAACAGTTACATAGTTACAACAATGGAGACGAATCTAAGTTGGCGTCGAAAACCAGTTAATAACTTAATTTAATTAATGAATTAATATTTGAAAAACTGTATTAACATCAAGTGTCATCCACTACAAGTACAAAAAAGTTTATTTGAACTTGAATGTGTGTGTGTGTGTGAACAGAAAGTATTTTATAAACGAGTGAAAATTTGAACAAGATACATAAATGAATAAATAAATATAGGGAGGGGAGGAGAGTGAGTTAATAGTAGGAATTGAAAAAGGTAGAGAGTGTGCGTATACCAAAAGCAAATTTGTATATTATTATTTCAAATTTTGAAAGAAAGAAAAAAAACCTTTTTTTTCTCCTCAGTAAGGATTTCCCCCCTTCCCTCATTTTTTGACTATCCAAGAAAATAATTTTACCCAATCGTCGTCAAACCACAGTAAAAAATTTACTCATTTTTACAAATTAAATCGTTCATCTCTTTTGCTAGTGGCACAAAAAAAAAATTGCATTTTAAATTATATTAGATATTTTTCAATCGCTGAGTTATAATATTAGAGCTGCAGTTACATTATTGCATTTCTCGATCAAACGGCAAAAGATAATTAAAATGCTTTTAATTTTTGGTTATGCAAGAAAAATAGTTTTCAGAGCTTGAGGTTAAATTATTCTTTTTTCACGCTGCTTAACTTTGTGTTTTAAATTACATCAGATTTATACAATTTTTTCCCCATTTTACGTAATCTTTTTTCTTCTTCATTTCATTTCTAATATGATTAAAAAGCACTAATCTCTTACTTGACTAATATTTCTTTCTTATTTGGATGTTTGGAATGAAAACTGTTTTTAATTTATATATAAAAATAATAATATGTGTGTTTAATATATGAGGAGGTCACTCAAACATTTAACAGAAATTTCTTAAATGTTACCTTATTTGATTATAAAAGTAACTAAGTGTCCGGGTACATCTTAAGGTATCCCACTACTCGCGACAACTTAAAAAAAAAATGCAAATATGGGGATTTTTTGTGGCTTTTAGATTTATTTAATACATTTTAAGAAAAGTATGTTAAAATTAGGAAGACAAATAAAAATTATTAATATTAAAATGGGTAAAAATTTAGAAAAATTACTAAACGGGGCACAATCTGTATAAAAAGTTTATGAACACATTTTCAATTTTTCAGTGTTGCTGCGTTGCTTTGCTATTCTCTTTTTAAATGACTTTTAGGATAAGAGATATTTTAATTTTTATAAAAGCTGGAGCACTTTATCTTAGTTATTATATGAAATTGCTTAAAAAAACAGTGATTAAATTCACATAAGGGACTATAAATTTTGTAATAAAATAGTGATTGATAAATCTGAGGATTAAAACACTTCTATAATATACAGAACATACACAAAAAATTTCAGCTGGTTATTTTCAAAACCTTTTGAACAATCGCTGTCCCCGTTTGAGCATTTTCTCGAAAACAATTCGAGTAAAACGCGTTTTAAAGTGTATGACATCTTGTTTAAAGCAAAGGCACCTGCTTTCACTGAAACACTTGTAGTTTTTGTTCTAGTGAACGGAAAATGATAAACTTGGTATTTTCATAAAGCTAATAAGATGGCCAATAAAATAGAACCATAAAAAGATTTGTTAATTTTTGGCAAAATTCACAATTTTAGGGTAGTCGGATACCTTAAAAACGCTCCTTCCGTTTTATTTAGACAAACAGAAAATAAATGTGTTCAGTTATTGTAGAACATGATAATATTTGATTGATGTCCAGAAAACAAACAATGTAATTAATCTTGCATGATGTTTTCATTAGAAATCTTTTCGTAATCTGTCTACTATAATTTCGATCACAATTCATTTGAAGTAAATTGTTATCAAGTATATAAACCCTTTAAAAACCAGTGTTGCCAAACTTTTTATACCATGGCCCACTGAGGAGGAGGATGTTGATTGTTTATATTTTAGATTATTTTGTTTTAATAACTTTGATTTAATTGCATTTAAACATGCCCTCAGAATAAAACACAGTTACACCAAAAAATGAATATAAAGTGATTAAACATGGAATGTAAAGTGATTTCCATAGAAATTCACACAAACCCGAGAGAAATGCACCACAACAAAAACAATGGAAATAATTCAATGGTCATTGTGCAGCCCGGTACTATTTGATCCACGGCCCAGTACCGGTTCGCAGACCGGGACCACTGCCTTAAGCGATAAATTTTTTTACCCAAAATGTTCCAAAAAAGGAGCGCATTTTTCTGTTGCATATAACTAAGCATAGTACATAACAGAATGTGATAATGTAAGGATTTTATTTAATTTTCAAGTTTTTGCACAATTTTTTTATTTTATAATTGTGGGTGGAGCATAAAAAACCTTAGTGTTTCCATTTTATAAGTACAACTTGCATGCTATGAATAATGCTTCATATATCTTAAAAGAATTTCTTTCATACTCGGGGACGTCTTAAGGCATGGGACAACTGAGTCCGGTCCCAAGGCATCACCTTGGGCCCCCCTCCCTTCGTTTCATTCTGATTCAGCCTTAATAAGATCATGATCTGAATAATTTTAATGTTCGAATATTATTCCGGTACATATTCTTAGAAAAATAGAAAATTTCAAACTACATGTCAACTGGCAAAAGTAGCATGACCGTTATGTGATGACCGTTGTCCATGTCTAGGTCTAGCCCTAATACCATAAACAATCAGTCAACTCATTAAGTCGAAATGCTGTCGTCGATCGAGATTGTTTGTGCCGTGGTTTATGAGACTGTGCACCTTTATTTGTTTCAAATTACCCTTTGTACGAGTATTTTGACAGTGCATGTTATATACTGTCTACTTTTAAAGATCTCAAGTGAGAGCTACATTTAAATAGGGGCCCAGGGCCTCAGGAAGTCTTAAGACGACCCTGTTCATACTTACAAAAAGATTTCACGTTCGTACCTCTTTTTAAAACGGTTGAGAGAATTTTGTGTATGTGCGTATATATGCACACACAATTTGAAGCATGCCATTATACTCTAAGTCTTACATTGCGATTGGGGACAGAGATAATATCGGCTTTTTTGGATTATCTTTCCATTTTCATTTCTTCTCAAGCAACAAATTGCGCATTGCCTTGCCAATCCCTGTTCTTAATCGAATATTTTTAAGGATCTGAATTCTAGCCTTCAATGAAAAATTCCCGTCTTCAGGACAAAGAAAATCCTGGATGAGAAATATTTCGGTACCATGGACAAACTGCATCTTTTAAAAACACACTAGCTCTAATAATCTCACTATAAGAATTCAAAATATGTACGAATCAACAGATATAAAGGAGAAAATATCAGTCAGTGTACGGGCAAGCCTGTTGTGACTAGCTTTCAGTTCCCCGTACGGTGTACCTGCCTGAAACAAAATGTGTATTGAATCAACGTCTTCTTAATGGGATTATTCTAATATTTGTCTCCAATTTTTTTAAGACAGCTTCCGATTTGGTTTCATTAACATTTTCTTTTTCGAATTTGAGCAACATAATTAAATCTATCATCAGTATTTTTGTTAAGTTGTTATTAAGCTATGAATATGAGTTTATATGTTTGTTTTACCTTTATTTGCTCATATTTAAGAACCCACGAAATTAAGGGTCAAGCTATTCAAAATTTTACATCGATTTGTAAGGCCGCCATTTTTTTCGAGACCTTTAAACTATTTCTTCTTAATCTGGATTTCTTTTTGGCAATTTACTATCTTGATTTGTATTACCTCTTTTAAAATTTTTTGATACTGTAATTAATGGACATTATTTTGTATTTCTTAGTCTCTTTAATTATCAATTCACATTCCATATAAAATCTTACCACAATATTATATCTGCGGGGTAGTTTATTTTATTCTGTGTTACATTTGCTCTGGCAAAAAATTCATTGCTAAATAAATTTGATATTAAACTTAATTATTTTAATTATAATTTTTTTACCAGTTTAAACATTTTTATTTACAAAACTGTTATTACCTAGCTGCTATATATATATAAATCACGATACATGAGAGAACAATTCATTTTCTCTCACGTATTTAAAAAGAAACACAAAATATTTTCAAATAAGAAATTTAATGACAAGCGAATATTTTCATGGTTACATTCTTATTTCATCAATCAGGCAGCAGGTGTTTTGCAGATGTTATGTAGGGTTTAAAAAAATGTTCGTTATCTGATTTCAATTCTAAAATATGTTCAAGACTACAGAACTGAATGAAAGTCGTCTGTCATTTTTTACAAAATAAAAAAAATTAAAAAAAAGAGGATCGTTACCAACATTGATTTTTTGAAAAATAATCGAAGAGAATACAATTTAAGGAGAGTATAGAAGATTTTAGTTCATGGAAAATTCTTAAATTTAACTTTCCCAGTAAAATGTCGCAATACTAATTTCAAAAGAGTTTTCCAAAGCAGAAGATTGTGACAGTTAAAAATTCTTTTAGGAAATCCATGAGAAAATCGAGACATTAGAAAATAAAAGTTAAAAAATTATTTCTTCCACTAAAAACAAATTTGAAGTGCTTAAATATAACCTCACAATAAAGAGAAAAAATGTGCGTGTGCTTCTGACCACACGATATAATAGAAAAATTCTGATTTATTCTGTGCAAAATAACCTAATTGTTCGGATGCACTACGTTTTTTTATAACATTTTCACATGCGGGAGTTAAGTAGTAGTTCTCTTTTTAAGCACATTCATCGGTGGTTTTGTTTATTTCACCCATTTTCTGTGAAGGGCACTGTTTCAACAATTATGCATTCTTATATGTTTAAAAATGAGAATATTCGACTTAAATGTCAATTAGTCTAATTATTTAAAAATATTTAAATGTGAATTATTTATGTTGATTATATTTATGTAATAAATATGGTTTATATGGTACTTACGTCCTATCGCAACAATGCCAACGTTCAAGTTAACTCGCCAAGTTGGCAAACCTAATTTCCGATGTGCCGTACGCGATGAATTGGCAACCATGTGCTTCCTTTCATATAATGTCGCCAATATCGATGCTATAATGCCTAAGTACTGTTTATATAACTTATATAACGCCGCATACTATGTCAGGCTAGGAAAACTTATGCCTTGATAGTCTGGTTCACTTTTCTTAAAATTCTCTAAGCAAACAAAAGGAGAGGATTCACATTTTTTCACAATTAATGCTTTTATCTTCTCATAATCTCTTAATTTCCATCCCTAATAAAACCCAAAATATTGGCAACTTTCTCACCAATTAACTTTATTGAAATTTTGGATTTTAATTCCTTTGGCAGATTTTTGTGCTTAAACGCTCTTTTTACTGAATCAAAAAATAGATCCCATATTTCATTTCTTCTTATCTTACATCTCTTACATTTGAATAATCTTTTTCTTTCACCCATTATTTTCGCTTGAATACCTCTTCTCTCGTTCACTCGCCTGATTTGAGTGGAAGTGGGCTGCATGACAGTATATTTTTAAAAAAATTAAATAAAATTTCACAGGAAAAAGTGTGCAAGAAATTTTTTCTCAAACACCAACACGCTTGAAAAGTTTTCATTTCAAAACTAATTCGCGTCGCCACGAGCACGATTGCCAACTGGAGTCGAGAGAAAACGACTGGTGTAACACGCCCGAATCTGACGCTTCATTTAAATTCATTCTTCGGCAAAACGCGCTTCAAAAAGTTATCAATTCAATAACAAATTTAGAAAAAAAACATGCATATATATTCAAAATTAAACATCCATTCTTCGTATAAAATAATCAACCACAAGTCGTTTAAACCGAAGACTATAAATATATTTCAACAAACCATGTTCCTTTAAGATGAAATTTTGGATGATTATTACCACATGCGGCGATAATACCCATGATGACATAACTCCGACCTTGAAGACAATATTTTCTACAAATGAGCACAATCAATTTGTTTTCAGATTGAATTTTTATCAACTGATTATCTATTATCTTTCTTTTCACACGCAGAAAATTAGGCTATAATGTTTATATTCAATAGTAACTTTCAAGATTCAACTATCATTGAAGATAAACAGATGTTTACGAAATAAAGAAAATAGATTTAGGATTATGTTTCATTTTTTGTGTGTGTGATGTATATTCCTAAATAAAAAGTAAATTTTATTTTTAAACCAGAGTTAAGAAGAGAGATATAAAATTGACAAATTTCATATTATAGTATTCATTTTCTAATAATATCTTTAGATTTCAGTAATTCATGATTTTTAAAAAAAGTTTTATCTTTCCAAATTACTTCAGGTATCTGACTACCCTAAAATTGTGAATTTTGCCAAAAATTAACAACATTTTTAATGATTTTATTTTATAGACCATCTTATTAACTTTATAAAAATACCAAGTTTAGTATATTCCGTTCCCTAGAACAAAAACTACAAGTGTTTTAGTAAAAGCAACTGCAATTACTTAAAGCAAGATGTCATACCTTAAAACGCGTTTTACTTGAAATATGTTTTTTTTTAATGCTCAAATGGGGCCAGCGATTGCTAAAGAAGTTTTGAAAATAATTTACTGAAATTTTTTAAGTATGTTCTGTATAATAGTGGAAGTGTTTTAACCTTCAGATTTTTCAATCACTGTTTTATTACAAAATTTACAGTCCCTTATGAAAATATAATCACTGTTATTTTAAGCAATTTCATAAAACTAAAATAAAGAGTTCTAGTTTTTGTAAAAATTACAATATCTCTTATCCTGAAGGTCATTTCAAAAATGAATAACATGGCAACACAACAGAATTCACAAATTGAAAATTTGTTCATAAGCTTTTGGTACAAAATGGGCCCCGTTTATGTTACTTTTTGTAAATTGTGACCCATTTAAGTAAAAATAATTTCTTTTTATCTTCTTAATTTTAGCATTTTTTCTTAAAATGTACAAACTAAATCTAAAAACCACAACAACAAAAAAAAAAAAAAAAAAAATCTCCATATTTCCATATCTCCATTTTAAAAAAAAGTTGTCGCAAGTAATAGTCGGATATTTTAATAAAAAAAAAATTGTTACTATAATTACATAGAATGAAACAGGCATAAAATATGATTTATGTTCTTTTTCCCTCTCAGTAAAGCCTTTTCAATTACGGTGACTCAATAATAAAACTAATTGCTGATAATGAGGTTTATTATAGATGACAAACATTTAAAATAAAATTATCAAACCTTACTGAGGGTATTTTAACTGACAGAGTCATTTTTACCTAATTCTCGATACATCCAATCTTTTCAACTCCATCATCGTGAAAGTATAATCGCCGAAGCTTTAAGTGACCACAAGATTTTTTTTAAAAAACTGTTTGCTTATCCATTTTTAAAATTCTCCATTCGATTTTAATTTAAGCACGACAATTGTTTCCTAGTCACTCACAACGTGGCTGAAGATTTTAGAATTAAATATCAGGACAAAATTATTTTTTAATAGTACACTACAGAAATACCCCGAACTCTTACGCGATAGGGTAGAACTGAGTGATAACCGCGTAAGTTGAATTCGCGTAAGTCGAGGTATAATTTCGCATGCATGCAAATTATTTTTAGTTCGGACCAAAGACGAAAGAAAATATAATAATCTTTGATAACACAAATACAAAATCGCAAATCAAAGTTATTGATGTAGAACATAGGTCTCCAACCTTTTTTGAACTGGCGCCCCCTATTCTAATAAATATTTCGATACCGCCCTCTTTTCTTGTGAATATTTTGATACCACCCCCTCTCATTCTAGAGAAATAAGAGTGTACATATTACATGGTGAAAACAAGAGTTAAGTTTTAAAAAAGATCCTATTACTAATAGAATATATTTTTTAATTTAATTTTTTTCTAAGGCCCCAATTTTTTTACTTGCGAATCTGAAATAGTTATTGCCACAAACATATTTAAATAATTATATATTTTAGTCATAGATAGGATATTTTGTTGGAATTGAAACGCTACTGAATTTTTTCTTCATTTAAAAGAATGGAATAAAAGTTTTAGCTTATCTGTTATAAAGACAGGTACAATGATTTGATGATACAAAGTACAAAGTAATTCATAATAAACTATTGCTTTCAAAATAAAAATAAATTGACCGTTTCAGCCTTTAAAGAATCACGTTAATTCTCCTGGTTAACATATTTAATTATATTGCTTGGATAATATACGTAATGAAATGCAGTGGACGAAACATTTTTTATACAGTCACAAACAAAGACAACATGTGCACTACAAAACTTAAAATGTGCTATATCTTTCAATTTTATGTAGGTCTGAATATAATGTAATCTTTAAGTTTTTAATCCACTTCCCGAACTGTGTGAATTTTCTTACATGTGATATAGAAACGATATAATACATACAAACAACATAATGTAAACAGTATTAAAGTTTACTTTTGTTAGTACATAATCAGTGTGTGTTTTTTTGTTTTGTTTTTTTGGTTAATCTGCCCCAGTCCCTCTGGGCCATCTCAATGCCCCTAATTTTCTCTGGATCTTTTACTGCCCTGAAAGCCTCAAACGCCCACATTGAGAACCTATGATGTAGAAGGTTTCATTATATCTAACAAAGTAGTCTCTGCCGGCTCAAAGAATTTTTTTTATCCCGTAAAATTTCCTTGTATCATGCTTATATAAATTTTTATTCCTTGTTTCCTTGAAAAAATGTGCTCTTCGTTGGAGTCTATATTTTCTAAAATTTGTAACTCTTTTTCGATTCTTACTATTAGTTCACTCTCTCCTATAATATATATATATATATATATAGTTCAAATTTTCAGTCGTTCATAAAATACTTTCTATTCATTCATTCAAGTCCAAATACATTTTTTTAAACTTGTAGTGGATGACATTTGATGTTAATACAGTTTTTTCAAATATTAATTCATTAATTGAGTAAAAAAATGAATAAATAGCAACAAAACAAAAATAATAGTCCAACAGCATATATAGAAATAAAAACCATTCGTTGTGTCCCTGTAGCACAGGGATGGTCAACCTTTTTGGGAAGAGTGCCACTATTTGATGAAAAGTAATTATGCGTGCCACTTCCAACTTTTCCAACCAACAAATATGGAAGAAAAAGAATATTACTTATATGTTTATTATGGATTTTTTACGGAAATAGCAAATTATTAATGCAAGTCTGTGTAGTCAAAATTTGAAAACAATATAATAAATAATACGAAAGAACAAACTTTGGTTTCATTGTTAATAAACTTTTTACAAGTCCAATCAATGGAGAGAGCAATAAAATAAAAATGAGCAATTTGAATCATTCAATTCAAAATAATTTTTAAACCCTCAATACTTACTTAATGTGGCTTTTGAATTGCTACTTTTTTTCTTTTTACCAAATCATGATTATCTCTCTCTTGCAGATTCTAACAAAATTAGGTTATTACAGGTGCACTTCACCCAGCTTTCAGTCTTATTTTATTATGTTCGTAGCAGAAAATATATTTATTCACTAACATATTTTGATTCAAATTTTGAGATTTTTTGTCTGAGACAACTCCATTTCAATAAAATTGTAAAAAATGGTTGTATATCTTATCAAAATTTTTAATTTTGAAAAATGGTTAATCATTTAGTTTATAATCAAAAATGGTTAATCTTTTCAAAATTTAAAAAAAATTTCAGTAAGTCTTCACGTGCCACTGTTACAACTCCACCGTGCCACATTGTGGCACGCGTGCCACGGTTGGCTACCCCTGCTGTAGCACAATGGAGAGCGCGTTGGACTTCTAATCCATAAGTCGAGGGTTCGAATCCCATCTGGGATTGCCTAATATCTGAAAATGTGGTTTCTTTTCTTACTATACTATTTTATTAGAATAATTAAATTTAATTAATGAATAAACAAAAAAAAATAGTCCAACATCCTATATAGAAGGGAAAAAGGAAAATTGCAAGGAAAATCGCTTTTTCCATTTTGTCACTTAGTATTATGGTTCTGTCACATGTATATACTTGTTTACTATATATTAATTGTAACTACTTAATAATGGCCGTGGGTAGCCTAGAGGTTTGAGCATCGGACTCTAGACTGGAAGACCTGGGCTCGATGCCTGATGCCACCAAATACTCTCCGAGTACACACAGAGTACGTTCTCATTAAATCAGTGGGTTCGAAAGTCTTGTGGGCGGTTGCAGTAGAAACCACGGGTGCAGGTGGCTGGAGAATATTTCCCTCCCCTCTAGTTCTATGCCTACATTGTAGAGATAGATAGTGTCGCCATGTATTATGTAGAAGTCCAACCTGGCTCTGGCAGCTTTCATTCTTTCACTTCAGAAAGGACACAACAACTATTTAATAAAAAAACTAAAATAATTTTTTTTTTGTTGACCAAAGTAGGAATTGACTTAAACTTTTCTTTTTATATTACTTGTTCAATTAAACTGTGGCCTTCTGTCAAAAATTTCCAACCATCATTCGATCTTCTGATTAAACTGGATCTAAAGACAAGTTCTTCAATATCTTGCATTTACCTAGCTAGATCGACAACTTCTTTTATCACATTACGAATTTCATCAGGCTTTGGTACTGATTCCGCATGAGTTTCAGTAACAAAAAGAAAAAGAAAGGGGTGGGGGAAATGAGACAGTTTTTTCCAGACACCATTTAAAGTTTTCGTCGCTCAAACAAAAAACGAATTTACGAGATTTGAAAATCGCGCAACTCCGAGTTCGCGTAAGTCGAGGCATTGTTGTATTTTTAAATCACGCAATAAGCCGAAATTTGAACGAAATATCACGGCGAACCAACTCGAATCAAGTTTCGAAGTAACAAACAACTTGTCACAAAAATGCTTACCTTTTCCTCAGATGGCGCTCAACAATTCTGGTGAATACTTATCTTCTTAAGAGTGATGGAACGCCGTTCCAATATTTCTATATTTTCTGAATCTAAATGATAAGGGATTCTACAGAATGATTTTGATAGACATAGACAACATTCAGTTTATTAAACATGTCGCTGTATAAAGGTAAGTTTGCATGTTTTTCATATAGTATTATCAGTAATAGTACAGACAAACTGAGAAATTTATCATGTTATAAACACTCACCAAAGTTTACGAAAACATTTGAATTTATTTATACCAAGCGTAATTATCACAGGAAATATCTTTAATAAACCACTACAATGGTTGGCTTTTGCTGATGACGTTGATATTATTGCTCGAATACCCACCACACTAAGACAAGCCTTATTCTTAGAGAAAGAGGCCCTCAGTATGGGACTGAGAATTTTTATACCTTGCACTAAATCATATTTTAAGAGTTCCCATTTTTAAATTGAAGAGTATAATTTAAAATTGTTGACAGTTTCACTTATTTAAGTTCTGAAATTGACAATTGTACTACTGAAATCCAAAAGAGGATTACTATGGCTAATAGATGTCTTAATGGAATACAAAAATGTATGAAATCGAATGTAATCAAAAGAAAAACAAAGGTTCTATAGTATAAAAGTTTTTTGATATCAGTATTATGCATATGGAACCAGTAGCGTAGCGAAGAACATTTGTCCCTCCCCTGCAAAGTCAAGTTTTGGGCCCCCAAGTGGATTTTACAAAGGGTAAGTACTTGGTGGCAGTCAGGCTTTGTGCCCCTCTCGATGCGGAAGAGTACGTTACGCCACTTTGTGAAGCTTGGTTCATGTCTCAAACATGATAAGTATCTGCAAAAGGAAGATTTTAGGAATTTTTTTTGAAGGTATTCAAGAAACTGGCACGTGGTGAAGAAGATGAAATTTAGGACTTCATCACTCATATAAAGAATCTGACATCTTTAACTTCATCAAAGTACAACGAATTAAGTGGATAGGTCACGTTGTCAGAATGGACAAAGACCCCACCACTAAAAAAATGCCGAACCAATTGGCACACGGAGAAAAGGCAGGCCAAATCTAAGATGGATTGGTGGCCGAAAAAAGACCTCCCAGTTTTGAGAACTAAAAATTGGAGAACATTAACAGTAAGAAGGTTGGCCTGAAAAAGGCTTCTTGAGAAGGTCAAGGCCCACCCTGGGCTGTCGAGCCCCCGAGGAAGGAAATGTATTTAGAAAAATATTCCTTTTTATTCTCTATGTCTAATATTTTAATACAAATTAATATAAATTCACTGCGTTACAACCAAAGAGTCTTAAAAATCCTTCTTACCAACGCTATACCATGCTCCATGCAGTAAAAAAATTACCAGCTTTTATACAAGTGATAGTGTTTGAACTCAAGACAGGTTTGCTGGAAATAATCTATATATATAAAGGGGAAAAGCGACTCACTCACTGACTGACTAATCACGAAATCTCTGGAACTATTCAACCTACAGATTTGAAATTTGGTAGACATGTTCCTTTGATAGAGTAGACATCAGCTAAGAACGGATTTTCCGAAATTCGAAACGCAAGGGGCGTTAAGGGCTTTAATAATAATTGTTTCCATGTTTAAACTACTTGATGTACAATCTTGAAATTGGGTAAGCGGATTCCTTTCAGAGAGTAGAGATCCGCTACAAAATGAGTTTGGTGAAAATCGACCCCCAAGTGGCATTGCAGGGGCTTAGGGGGCGTTATAGATAATTATTTCCATTTTTAAACTATTTGACGCACTGTCTTTAAATTTGATATATATAGATTCCTTTCGTAGAATAATGATCAGTTACAAAACGGGTTTTGTGAAAACAGACTTCTAAGTGGCGTTGTGGGGGATTAAGGGGCGTAATAGATAAATATATCCGTTTTTTAAACTACTTCACCTAC